>WYDI02006460.1:0-65432 GCA_009867235.2 Psittacus erithacus
CAGGGGACTGGAGCACCTCCTGTATGAAGATAGGCTGAGAAAGTTGGGGCTGTTCAACCTGGAGAAGAGAAGGCTGCGTGGTGACCTCATAGCAGCCTTCCAGTATCCGAAGGGAGCCTATAAGGATGCTGGGGATTCATTAGGTGCTGTAGTGACAGGACAAGAGGCAATGGGCTCAAACTTAAACAGGGGAAGTTTAGATTGGATATAAGGAAGAAGTTTACTGTAAGGGTGGTGAGGCACTGGAATGGGTTTCCCAGGGAAGTTGTGAATGCTCCATCCCTGGTGGTGTTCAAGGCCAGGTTGGACAGAGCCTTGGGCAGCATGGTTTAGTGTGAGGTGTTCCTGCCCACGGCAGGGGGGTTGGAACTAGATGATCTTAAGGTCTTTTCCAACCCTAACTATTCTATGATTCTATGACTCCAGAGGTATTAAATCAACTCTTAATTTGACAACCAAATTCCCAGGGAAGAAATGCATAATTGTTAATATGTAAACAACTTATATTCAGGAATATAAAGAATCATCTAGGTATGTTACATTATAAACTTCATTAAAAGGGTATTTTACTTACCTAAAGGAATCCATCTAAATAGAAGGCATTTTGGCCAGTCTCTGGCCTTTCACCAATCCTGAGTAAATAAGATACCCAAAGTAAGTAAAACACTGTTTTAATGAAGGTTACAAGTGTAATATAATCATGGAATCTTTACTATTCTGTGTATGCAGTTCATCAATACGAAAATAGTTTTATCATGTTACTAACTTTTCAGCCAAAGTGCACTTGAAACTGGACACACTGTGAACATCTCTTTCTGCCCTATATTCTTAATGAGGCTTCCCTGTTCCGATTATAAACTTTATAGAGCAAGATCTTTCCTTCCGAATGTGTGAATAGCAGGTACTAGCTGTAGGCCCTATCTATTACAAATGCAAGGGCTCAGGGCAGGTGGAAGTTTCAGATGGATGTGGCTGCACGCAGATTTGCACACATAGATAGAGAGCTCTTACTTAAGAAGGGTTAAAACACACCCAGTCAGTTGCCAATGCCTATAATAAATACTTGGAGCAATGCAGAAATATTCCAGCTGCTCCAGCCAATGAGCTTCATTTGGAGCTCGGCTCAGATACCTCTATACAAATGCCTGTAGCATGGGGAACAGAGAAGAGCAATTAGACATATGTGCATGTCTACGGGGGTATGATATAATAGGCATCACAGAAACATGCTGCGTGGAGACCTCATAGCAGCCTTCCAGTATCTGAAGGGGGGCTATAGGGACGCTGGGGATGGGCTATTCATTAGGTGCTGTAGTGACAGGACAAGGGGTAATGGGCTCAAACTTAAACAAGGGAAGTTTCAATTGGATATAAGGAAGAAGTTCTTTACTGTGAGGGTGGTGAGGCACTGGAATGGGTTTCCCAGGGAAGTTGTGAATGCTCCATCCTCGTGGTGTTCAAGGCCAGGTTGGACAGAGCCTTGGGTGGCATGGTTTAGTGTTAGGTGTCCCTGCCCATGGCAGGGGGGTTGGAACTTAAGGTCCTTTCCAACCCTAACTATTCTATGATTCTATGAAAATAAGTTATTCTGAGGGGAGAAGTCCTAAATTTGCTTGAAATGGCTCCAAAGCAAGTAAACTCTGTGTTGATGCTTCTCTTTAGTATTCACAAATAAACTCCCAACTGGTGATCTCCAGAAAAAGTGAAACACTGATCACAACATTGAAGGGTAAAGCAGACTTGATTCAGTGGAGCAAGATACAAGGATTAAAAGAAACAAAAAAAGGTACTTGCTTTCCTACCTAGGAAGACAAGGAGGCACATGCTGATTGCCAGAATAGAGCCAGAGCTGAGTCCCACAGGTCTTCCACCCTTCACCTGGCTAATTTCACACCACCGTCCCTTGTAACCTTCGGGGCACTGGCAGATAATCTTGTCTTGGGATTGAGCTACACAGGTACCTCCATTCCTACAGGTCCAGTATCCACAAGGTGATGAGGTACAGTGTCTGAGCCCTGTAAGGTTGTCTGTCATTTCTACTTTCCCAGCTGGACACCTGAACAACAAAAGCAGAAGGTATATATTAGGCAAGCAAAGCACCTGGAGTTGTAGGTTGTGCTGTGCAAAGCTTGTTATGATTTCTTTAAAGCAAATAATTGAAATCTTTTCAAGCAAACCAAAAATCCACATTGAGAGTATGAACTATATGTAAAGTCTAACATAGTGAGCTAGTAGAAACACGAACATTTCTCTTTCTTACTGGCATGTGATCTTCTCAACATGATAAAAATAGTGGAGTAATACTTTCCATATCATACTTGCAGGAAAAGGCAAGTTTGGTTCATGATGGGAGATGAGAGGGAGAGAATAATTTGTCCTTGGGACGCCCCTCTCTGGCCAGCAGCAGCAGGGAGTTTTACTGTTAAGAGGCAAGTTGCCTGAACCAAGGTGAAAGGAAAGAACTTCCCAGCTACTCCTGGATAAAAACAAAAGCTTAATGTACCGGCATTCGTATTTTCTCCACAGGTCTACACAAAGGAAAGGGCTGTAACAGGGCTGGCTGCTGCAGGCACTGGAATGGCATCCCATAGTGACACCTTGCCGTCTCAGAATTAAGCCAAACTGTGTGCTTTTGCCTTCCACGAGCAATGGCTGGCCATTCAGCTGGACATCACGCATACAACCTGCATCAAAGAGAAAATATTTAGTTAGCAACTTCCCCACCTCAAGCTTAGCCCCCAACACATATGTAGGAGACCTTAAAGCATTGTACAAAATGTAAAACATTTTTTGAAGAGATCCTTATACTACTTATCTGTTCTATTTTGGAAGAAGAGCTATAGGATATGTGCTTGTGTGCTCTAATGATCTACAGATCAACAATACTCCTCCAGAACAGCTTGGTTGTACCAATGCAATGAATTAGTTGAACTGTGTTATGAACCAGATCAGCTCCACTAAATTAGTCTAGATTTAATATACAATCGTAAAAGTGGGGCTTAATGAGAAGAAATGGAATGGAAAAACAGAATGCAAAAATTCTTGAGCCACAATCTCAAAGTCCCAGCGCCCCACTCCAGGAAATTTATTGCCTTGCAAATCCTTCTTCTACCAGGAGGTGGTGTGTCTGTTCCTTAAACCCTTTTGAGGCAAAAAGAGAGAGAAGATCACATGATTTCCCTGCTTGGAGCCTTTGGCATGGGAAATAAAAGTTTGAAGTGCTATTTTTTAATATCTGCAGGATACCTTCACTAGGACCAGATACAATGGCAAATAGAGAGTTGAACATTGGCTGTGAATTCCCTAGTTGAAGAGAGGCATAGTAGCCTCCATGGGAATTCTTACTTGCGTTTCAGACTCTCCAATACACTCAAAGATGCCTCTTTAAGGCTTTAATTCCTTCATTTTAGGAACCCATCATATCACTTACCTTGGAAATTGCTCTCTGAATGATTGGGAAGGCGATTTCCTAGAACAATGCTTGCCCACTCCATCTCGAACCATCTATTTGTACCCAAGACAGAAGTCACTTCTTGATCTCCTCCACCACTATTAACACGCAGGGTGAATTCATTGTTGTAGCGCTCCATAGTCAGAAGAACCCACTGGCCATTGTTTATACGTAATGTCCTCATTCTCAGTGAGTGATTCTTGTCCCCTAAACTGAAGTTAACATTAAAGAAACCCTCAACCACCTAGAGGAAGATGATAAAGACCTTTAGAAACAGAAATGCACTTCTAAATGTTATTACACAGTCCTGCCTAAAGAAATGAACCTGAGTTTTTAAAATTAAAACAGCACTCTTGTTTTTAAGTGCTTTATTCCCAGATATAAATTACTACAAGAAAAATATAGGTCCAGGAATTACCAACTGTTTCATTTACAGGCCACTTTTATAACTCACATGAGCCCTTTAATCAGTCTTCTCCCTACTGATGTCTACCTCTAAGTCTTCGCAGCTGACTTTTGGACTGCTCACCTCCAGTCGGATGTATCCATTCCCCCTTGCAGAAGCCAAACTGAGAAGGGTGCTGTGGGAGATACGGGTGCGCACCATCATCTGGATCTGAGTGCTGTGAGTGCTGAGGATGCTTCTTGGCTCATAATGGATCCAACTGTCCCTTCCAAAAGCCCATTCGGGAAGAACTAAGCACAACACACATAAAAACAGAGTGAAAAATCTCAGAAATTACTGCTCCCTCAGATCTCTACTGCTTGAGAATTAGCTAGTTCTGAATGAGAGAGTTTTAATTCTTAAGAAACTTTGGCAAAGTAATGAAGCATCATGGAAAACACCCCTCACACTTCTAAGACAAAAAGAACAAAACAGGGATACAGAATTTAGGCAAGAAAGGGATAATTAGATACTGTCTCTAACATTCTGCCTGTCACAAACAGAATCATGTCAGTATTTCATATTTTAACTAGGGAAAATGCACTGAAATTAATTCTTTTCCTGTTAATCTGGGGAATCCATATGAGAGTCACCCAGCAGAGAGTTTGATCAAGTTGCACTGCACACTTCTGTGGAAATCAAAAACCACTATACCACCAAGACCCTGGTGCTCTACACAGCAGGCACCCATTTCAGTCTCACTACCTGACAGCAATCTTTGATCTGCTTGTTCTGAGCACAGCTTTGTTGAAAAAAGAAGTTTATTCTTACCAAATAAAGACATAGTCCAAGTTAGTTACTAGACAGGAAGAACACTGAGTCATCAACAGCTAATCTGAGGTCACGCAAGTAGAAATCCAAAGAGTGCCGAACTCATCCTGGGGCATTTAGTCTGGTTCCCAGGACATGAAATATGAAATGATCAAGAGACTTAATTTCTGCACTCTTTTTTTCCTCTCACTGCATCTCCTCTCTTTCTTTAAGTGTGCTTTCTTTTCTCCTCTAGCTTATTCTCCTCCTAGTATTCTTCTTAATTGTTCTTTCTTGTTCACTATGTCTGCAGCTACAAACTCTAGATGATGAGCAGGAGGTTTTCTTGGGACACTGTCCCCAGTTGTCTGCTCCTTGCTGTGAGCATGGCTCCACCATTCATAAAGCACCAGCTGAACACCAGCATTTTGCAGCCTGATATATTAGAAGGAGCTGGAAACAATCTTATTTTTCCTGTTACACCAGGATATGACTTAGGGATTTTGAGTAATTACTTTCTGAGCACTGGGTTTGTTCCACAGTGGTGTGGGCTAAGAGCCAATATGGCACTTGGGTTTGTGAGACAGCATCCCAAGATAATGCAAAACAGAGTAAGACTTAAATCTAGGCAGATGTTTATAAACCAGTATCATCTGTCTGTGAAATGTTAATACAAATAACTGAACTGTATTAACCACTTATGTGGTTATCATAAATGCGTTAGACAGTGAATAGTCAAGGCCTAGAATGTGACTATTATAATTCTCTGTTCACCCCGCTGGACAGAGAGAGCTTCTGCTGAGTAATTTTTTAAGTCTTTTGTGGCAGGTGGAGAAGGAAATAGAGGGTCTGGCTGCCTGCATATGGTATTATTGTTCCATATACAAGAAGGAAAAGTGAGTGCGTTGAGGTGAAGAAATATGTGTAATACACCACCAGTCCTGTGTATTAATCACAACACACTGATTCAATGCTATCTTGCATGTGCTCCTTTCCAGCTGCTCACTGCTGCTTATCCTCACCTGTATCTCATTCAAACCACAGGACTGAAGGGCTAATTCTCTTCCAGCACTACACAAAGCTCCCAGAGTTACAGGAAACTGGTGCTCATTATAGACTTTTAGATTAACCTCATAATTTGTATCTCATACCTAGAGAGAGAAGGCAGATACAGGGCAGGTTAAGTCCCAATAAATGCCTGTAACTCACTTCCAATTTCTGCTTCAGAAATCGGTGCTGAAGGTATTAAGATAAGGAGGACAGAGCCAACTTCAAGTGTGCTCCCCCTCTACCTGAACATGGCTGTGTGTGGGCCATGTTAAAGAAGGAGTTAAAGAATTTATTTCCTAAAGTTTGGAATTCTGCTAAGATTCTGCACTTTCTTACTGTGTCTCTTAGGTTTTAATTATCCATCCTTGCATGCTTTTGTTCTGTGATACATACTTCATACTGCTTTTGTACAGGGCAACCCATTTGCTGAAGCCAGCCTGATACTATGTCCCCACATGCACCCGCTGCTGTGGCCTAGAGGCATTGCACAACCTTCAATTCATTTCAATGACATACACAAATGCAATTATCAGAATTTTCTAGATGGCAAATTGGGTCTGAGGGTAATTTGAGGGTTATGCCCCCAGGTTTCATGGAGAGAACATACTGAGCTGGCAACCTCATCAGTCTGATAACCACTGCAAGCTGGCAAATAATACCATGTTAATTTTGTGATCAGTATGATCAGAGGAAGAAGACACAATGCAGCATGTCTCATCTTTCATCACTGAGAGATAAAATGCTGTGATGAAAAGGACAAAACAACCCATTTGACCACTTGCCTCTCTTGCAATGTAAAGCAGGTATCAAGAAGACCCCCATCTGTGACATTAACTTTATTCAGCAAAAATTAGAAGGATCCTTACATTGCTGCAGACCTAAGTCATCCCCAGAGTACTACTTGATCGTATTACACTACTCAGTTCAAAGTCGTGGCAAATTTTGAAGTAGTATGTTTGCTAATGTTCCCATAGATCCTCACCATGAATTTCTCCCTAGAACTTGCAGTACCTTTTTCACATGCTGGTCCAGCATATCCTGGGGAACAGTCACAGCGAAAGAAATCCCAACCAGCAACACACTTGCCGTGGGCCCCACAGGAGGCTGTCCCACCACTCTGACACATTTCATCTGTGAGGACGCAGCCGGGAGTGCTGTTCAAGGACTCTGCAGGGTGCTCTAAATCATAGACCTGGAAAAGGACAAAGAGTATCATCACATCAGGTGTCTACAGTTAACAGCAGTAAACCCAAGACTGGTCTTAGTTGCCCTACCTTACTATCGACAATGACGTTGCGTATGCAGCCAACAAACCCTCTGAAGTGCCTTTGTGAACTGTGGTAAGGCAAAGTCGTCTTAACTCCACCCAGTTGAAGGGGTTGATGGCCACTGAAGAGCCTACCTACGCTGAAGGGAAAGGAAAGAAAGAAAGAACCAGTGGCATGCAAAATTCAGCAACTTGTCTGATTCCTCCCTGCTTTTTCCTTAGCTTTTTTGAGTAATTATGTTTCCAGTTCTTGTTGTTGGGGTTTTTTGGGGGAGTTGTTTGGGTTTTTTGTTTGGTTGCTTTTTTTTTACCTTTGAGATCTCACAGCCTCTCCAGAGGCTTCACAGGTGGACAGATCCATTTGGAAGATCTTCTTAACATTACCATTGTCTCTAATGGAGACATTTGTGCAGTGGTCAAGAATCAGCTTCACTTTCTAGAGAAAAACATTATTTAAAACAATTGCATCCAGAGACATACATACATTTTAATTACACATTTTCTTTCACTTAGCCTGAGGGGAATAGCAACTAGAAATGATGGTGCAGGAAACTTCATGAAGATAGAACACTTCCATATATTAATCTGGAAGGCTATTGCGCATGGTGTGTAACTAAGGAGCCATACAAAAGAAAGACCCGACTCTACTGGGACCATGCCAAATCACTACACAGTAGAGGCAAGATGGGATTTTCTTGTACCTTTCTGCCAGATTAGAACTCAAAGAGACAATCTAGCAGAGTAGATGGTCTGCCAGACTTCCCAGCCCAGAGCCTGACATGCCCCCCAGCTTGTCTTATGTAGGAGAGGAAAAGCGAGCCTAGCTTCACCAGTGTTATATCAGCAAGATAATCTCCCTACACAAAAGCATATCTATTTCCTTTGTGCTGCATGTCTAAAGTCACTTGGTGGGGCAGGATTTCCTGCTCAGAGAAATTAAGGATATTTCACCCCATCAATCCAGGAAACATTTAATCAACCCCTGGATTGTCACAGCTTTGTAGTGAGATAGATGGGCTCATTAAACAAAGGGATTAGCAGGGCCAGTTTCAAAACTGGATTGGACTTCTCCAGACATTGTTCTGCTTCACTGCTTCAAGACTAAGGGGACATCTGAGCTGAAAGGCTTGAATCCTTGCTATTGCAGAGGTGATGAAAGACTGATTAATAGAAGAGCTCTACAGAAGGGAGAAAGGATATAAAAGGAATAACTAGGTTCCTGCTTCCAAAGAATTGTCCATATTTACACTTGCCTTTCCATCATTTATAATTTTAATATTGTGCCAGCGGCGATCCGCAACATTAACTTTTGGTGACAGCTGCAGGAAAAGCTCACCAGAGCTGTGGTTCACAGTCAGCGATGGGACACCACCAGAAAGCTCTGCAGAGGAAAGACTTTTACTAGGTATGCACTAACCATGTTCCCAATCCAGCTCTGTTGAAACAACTGTTGCTGTTAGATTTTATTTGGAGGAGTTCTTTATACAGCTTAAAGAGTCCAACTTCCAGCACAGTGACACAGGATACAAACTGGGCATACTGACAAGTTATTCTGCATTCTCCTTATTCTCCATAAGTAAATTACTGAACCTTACTTAAAAAACCCCCTATCAACTGTAAGTAGAATCTCACCTTCACACAAGCACAAAGAACAAATATTCTAAGGTGCTAACCTAAAGCAAGGAAATCTTCCCGTTCTCCAGGCTGCCCTCCTGCCACTGGTCCATGGTACAACAGAAGGCCATCAGAGACTTCGGTGATAAACTCTAAGGAGATGCGGCTCTCAAAACAAGGCTTAAGAGGAGGGAACCAGGCATAACCATGGCCTCTGAAGCTGTGTTTTGTCTGCTGGCAGTCTGGTCCGTGGAAATTTGCAGAACATTTGCATCTATTAAGAAAAGTAAAAGCAAAAATCCTCCATCCAAGCAGAAGTCACAAAAATCTCTTCCCACAGTAGGAGACTCCACTTTAAACATAGAAGCCCATGTTGCATAGACCATAGCATGGGTTAAGCACTAGCAAAACTCCCATCAAAAAATGTTCCCTATTGACTGTTTTACAAATGCAATTTAACTTTAGTTCTAGATGATAATATGTCTGTGCAAGTATATTCTGTGAACAAATGTCAGAGCCATTACAAAACACATGAAAACCTTTAATCTCTTCATAAAAGAATTAAAAAGAAACTCACTTTTAACTAGGCTGAGTTATCAGCTTGTTTAAAAACTTCATACAGTTTACAGCGAAATCAGAGGAATCACAGAATGCCAGGTTGGAAGAGACCTCAAGGATTATCTCGTCCAACCTTTCTTGGCAAAAGCACAGTCTAGACAAGATGGCCCAGCACCTTGCCCAACTGAATCTTAAAAGGGTCCAATATCGAGGAATCCACCACCTCCCCGGGGAGATTATTCTAATGGCTGATCGTTCTCATTGTGAAAAATTGTCCAACTGGAATCTCCCCAGGAAAGCTGTGGGAAGCTAATGTCCAGAAAAAGTGAGAAGAGTTGGGATGGTCATAGATCTTGAAATCTCCACTCTTACTGCAAGCTATTTGCTGGTTTATTTCCTTTACACTATCAAAAATAGGTGCTTGGGGTTCTTTCTGTAATATGCTGGGGATTCTGTAGAAAAGAGTAATCACAGCATGACAATAACAAAACCTGTGAGGGAGAAACCAAAGGAGCGACAGAAATGGGCAGGAGAGCAGGGAGTTTCTGCTTCCCAGAGCCTGACAAACCTAGGAATCTACCCGAAAATTGAGGTTCATTTGCAAGACCCACGCATGAAATATAACAAAACTCTGATCTGCCACAGTGAGAAGATATGCAGTGATGCCTCCTCAAGCTTCCAGTCATCCTCCTTACAGGCTGAACTGGAAGCATTTTGTTTGCACACCAGACCAACCTGTAGCCCAAATTGGTATCCACACAAGTGCCACCATTGAGACAAGGGTTCCTCTGATATGAGGAGCAGGAGAGATGAGGGCTCTCCCGAGCTGCACAGCCACATAGGGCATAACTCAGGACTGTCACAGACACCAGTGAAACGCCTCCAGCTGTGGTTATTGTTGGCACATGACTCCATTCATGCTTGCTGATGCATCCGCTGCTATGAGTGCAGTTCGCAGTCACACATTCATCAATGCTAATCTGGATGATATTTATATCCAGGATGTTTTCCAGCTGTGGAGAACAATCAGTTGCATTCATGTGACTTTTCCATAGAAGAAAACTCACAGATGACAGCAATGAAAATACCAAGCCTTATTTATTTTCAAAACTCATTGCTGTGCTGTCCTTCCAACATTTACCTCACCCTATCCAGACGAAGGCAGTTCACCCTGGCATCTGTTAGGGAAAAAAGCCTTGGTACAAGTCAATTATAGCTTGAGCAAGCACTTAGAGGACAAAAATATCATATCCCTCCAAAGCTGATAGATATTAACCACTAATGGTTCTGATGGATTTACATAGCATCTGAACAGTGTTTTTAGTTTAGATTTACTGGGAAGGGTGGACAGGTATTGGCCAATGGAGAAATACCTTTTCTGGCAAGAGTGAGTTGGTAATGCAGCACTGCTCCTAAACATAACTCGTATTTCAGCCTTTGTTTACCAACGGACACATTTCCAACAAAGTGAGTCATTTAACTCTTATCAATACGTTTTTTGCAAGAGGGACAGGAACTTCACTTAGTTGTCAATGCATATTTCCACCCTGGTTTTCCACTGGAGAAACCACTCAGGAGAGTGGTTATTTTACTGCTGTGCTGTCTTCACTCAGAAAGTTGGAACTTTTGACTGGTTTGTGAGTTTCAGCTGCAGAACATTCGTGTGTAAAGGACTAAAGACTGAAACATTAAAACACCATGTAGAAAGGCAACAGCCGAATATATACTTCATACAGAGTTTTACAGTCTTTTCAATAGGAAAAATATGTTCACATTCCTAAAAGCTCATTATGTTTGGGTGACTTAATTTGTATTTATAGGCTGGCTTTAAAACATTCACATTTGAAACTTCTAATATAAGTGCTAAAGGACTGTTTGGCTTTATTGATTAAAACTATTCATTTTTCTCAGACATTACCCCATCAGTCATTCTAACTATGCACTAGGCAACGGATATTATCTGAATAGACACAATGAGAAGGTGCTGTGATGTCATATGTAGTATCAATACTTACCCATGCTCTGGAGGCTGCTACATTGCCATTAAGCTTTTCTGCTTTGTAATAAGGTGGACCATAAACTGCAAACCAAACATCAACCCCTGGGGTTTGACTTGGGCTATTTAATACGCTGAAAATGTGAACATTTTCCACTTGCACTGATATAATTTCTGCAAGAAGCTTCTTCATCTGGTAGTATTTACTCTGTTTTTCAGATGATTGGGATATGAACTTTTCTGGAGTGATATCTGTAATAGAAGTTAAAAGCCTGACAAACATATACCTTGCAGCTGTTGTAGCAGTACAAGAGAGGAGCACCACAGAATAAAGTTTTAGGTTGCAGAAAACAGACTTAACTACAAATTCAGGAGTATTTTCATTTTTAGGCTCTGAAATTTTCCATGCTGGTTTCTGTTCAGGGTTTGAAGCTTTTTTTGTTTGGGGTTTGTTCTGGGTTTGTTCTGAAGCTTTTCGACTTTTATTAATTTCCTTTCTTTTATTATTCTTTTAAATCAAAAAAATGTTTAAGAAGATTTTACTGTTCCACAGAAGTTGAAACAATTTGGTAAATTTCAGGCAGACGTTTGTTCAAATAAAGATTTTTTTCTGATATACAAATTGCTGTTTTGTTAAAAAGTTGGTGTAGAAATCTGTCCTCTCTGTCTTGCTTGTCTCTCTGACAAGCATTTCTTGCTGTCTTTTTTCTCCATAGATGATTCTTCACATGCAGTTTCAGAGGACCATGCAAACAAAGATGCATTTTCAAACCCGTGCTTAGGAAATGCTCATCCCATGTCTAAGAGCATTAGAATTCTAAGTAACATAACACTAACATTAAAGAGGTAGATTTCAGTATTGTGATCCTGCCTTTTTTCATATTGCTTACCTTTTATTCGTATAGAACCAGCATTATGGAGGGCATCATCCTTGATTTCCTTCACTACGACTTTTACAGTTGAGACAACATCTGGCCAGACTCCATCAATGACTCTGACTCTTATGTTATATGTTCCTGGTGGAGTTCCTTCTTTAATAGTCAGCAAACCTGAGTTATCATTGAGGATAAAGTACCTGTAATAAGAGTTAAGCCATGGAACAAGCTGCAAGAAGTTCAAAAGCCAAGTAGTAATTATCATTACTGATATTTTTTCTGATCCACTTCATTTTGGGAAAGCTATCAGAGAAAGCAGATGTGTTCCCTCATGAAGGGACAGAACAAATCAGAACTTTTTGCATTGTGTTCTGTTGGCTCCTTATGACTCTTCACCAGTATATCCAGAAAGTTTCTTCCTGATTCTATGCCATATTAACTGTGTGGGAAGACTCAGTCTACTACATCCATAACTTTGCAAACAGTGCAAACTCATAGTTTGGATACACCCACTGAGAGTGACACCTCTGTCAAAACCTTAGAATGGCACATATACATCTCAACACTGGTCATAATCCAGACACTTTGGTGTGAATACAGCCAACACAAATAAGGTCTTAAAACCAATGGTGGCATGAAAACACCAGCTCTTCAGGAGCTTGGATGAAGGAGAATGGAAGTTAGCAGATATTTTTTCTGTAGTGGCTCTCTGATACTGATTATGGGTATGACTGTGAACAGGCATTTAAATGGTGCTCTAGGTCATCAGGAAATGGGAAGTGGATGGGTTTGGTGTGCAGCATTATTTAGTGCAGTCTCATACTCAGAAGGACTTTGGTAGAGCTACACACAAGCTTCTAACCAACAAAATGCTTCTGCACACTTGTTTTCAAAAAAAGGTGCTTTAAATACTTTTTATGGTTTTGTGTGTGGACAAGTTTCCCATACATTTCACCCAACTCCATTTTTCTCTCCAAATACCTTGATGTTTTCCCTTCAAATTGGTAGATTTTGTGATCCCAATCATCATCATCAGGGGCACTGACTTGGCCCAGTACAGTTGTGGGAAGGATACCTAAAACAATGCAGCATGTAAGTGGTACAGTCAGATCTCTCATGAATACACAAACAGGTTGGCCATTCAAGTTTTACTGGTTTGTCTTAAGTCTAAAACCTCTACAAAAACCAGTTGTGACAGTTCCCAAGAGAAGATGTGCATTAGTTTGCAAATACCATATGGTGTGTCACTTACTGTGTACTTCCTGTATGGCTACATAGATTTAATTCAACTGGTGACTGAAATGAAAAGCAGTGGAAAGGAAAAAGGAAAAACCACCTTTGAGGAAAGATGTAAGAAGTATTCAGAATTACTAATTTTCACTATTTTGACTGCAGCATTTTACTGAATGGTTTAGAGAGGAATTGGGGTTTGGCAGGATAAACAACCAAAATACTGACTGGGTTCTAAAGGGCAAAAAACAATAACAATTTGGAGGGAATGACAGCAAGATAGAGAGGATGTCCAAACTACAGTAACTAGGCTTATTTTTAGTAGATGGTGAGGCTTTGAGATGAGATGAAAAGCAGCATGCATTTTGCTAGTTTTGCATTCTCTCAGCAGGACTCAAAAACTAGTATTTTTCTGTTTTACAAAAGCTGTTTCTGAAGGAAAGGCCCACAGGTATCTGAATTCACAGATCTACTGAGTAAAGAATCAAGGATCACAAAGATGAGAAAAAAATATAGGATTTCATGTTGTGAAAAGGAACAGCATAAACCCTGACAACTGAGGGACTTCATGCAAAAAGGAGAGAAAACTGTACCTCTCCCGCAACTGTGGCAACATTCATTGGATATTTTGTAGGAAACAGCTCAGAATGCCCTTGACTCCCACATTATATAAATGTAACATAGTCTCTCTTTAAGATTTTAAATAACCAAATATCTGAAGACTTGAATGGTCCCCCCCAGAAATTAACAGTACAGATGAGTTTAATCTTTAAGTAGGTAACTAATTTAAGCTTAGAGAAAAGATCCAGTACTCAGGCTACAAGCAGGGTTTCTCAGCAAATAGCAACCAGACTTGGTTTTGACTTTACCATAAGCTGAACTTGGGAGTGAGCACACAACAGACAGAAAAATGTTTCAGTACAAATAAATGTCAACAGCATTTACAGAGAAATAGTTTATAGTGTGCCCACAATAGACAATCTATTTCATGTGCTATTGAATCACAAGATACACATCAGAGTAGAAGAAGGCCTACATGAGCTGCAAGCACCCAAAATCTTTTTACTTGTGTGGTTTATCTTCATGTTGTGCTTATTATGTGGGGACACTGGATCACAAGAGAACTGCTAGCTAATTGCCAAAGCAAGAAGGGAAAGATGTCTTCTCTCACACTTGGGAACATTCACAGAAAATTCCCCCATAACAGCATTTGTCAGCAAAAGGCTTATATGAATGTCTCAGGCAGTTTACACAAGTTCAGGTTACGTATATTCACTAACACTAACTTGCAGTCTGAAGGAGGAAAAAGGTTTAAGGAGAAGGAAGAAGGTTCTCAGCAGACTCATCACTTGTCAGCAACATTATGAATTTTGTTATTTTTTTCACCTTGAAACGTTAATGCATCTGAAACTGCATCGGAAACCCAGAGACCATTACTCATTTGATAAACATGCATAGAATAGCAGCCAGCTATGCACTCCCATCAAGGCTGACTCAGTTTCTTCCACAAACCAAATGGCCCACGGTCCTGTGCCCCCCCCACCCCCACTGCTCTCAGGTGGGGCTTAAGGAAACTTCAATAGCATCGCTAAGATCTTAGCTTATGTGGAATAGGACAGAGTCCTGTGCATCTCATAGCTGCTTACTGTCACACTTGGAAGCAAGTATCAGGAAGTAATTTACCATCATAGCTGTAAATGAGACATTCCATGTAGCCAGCAGAATGTGGGTGGTCATTTTGGTCCCCAATATTCACGGTCAGCGTGTTGGTGGAGCTCATTGGCGGGATTCCACTGTCCGTGATCAGGATGGGCAGGTAGAACACCTTGTGCACTTCCCTGTCAAAGGTACGCAGTGCGGTGAGCAAGGCACTTCCATTGTGGAAGTCCTGCAAGTTGAAGTTAGTCAGACTATCGAAATCACTGAGAAGGTGAAAGGAGAAAGGTGCTCCATTAGCAGCAGTGTCTCGGTCTGTAGCATACAACAATGTAGAGGTCTCGTTCATTTGGACAGCCTGTGGAGCAGGTGTGTTTTCCCAGACCACTGGATTATAATGAGCCTCAAACTCTGGCCCATTGTCATTTATGTCCTGCAGAGTCACTAAAACAGTGGCACTGCCAGTCAGAATGGGTTGCCCCATATCAGTGGCAATGACGATGAGTTGGTACTGTGTCACCATCTCATGATCCAGCAGTCCTGCAACCATCACCCACCCATCACTAGCCACAGAGAACTGGCCACCTGGATCAGACTTGTTTAGCAGATGAAAAGAAAACCTTCCATTCAGGCCAGAATCCAAGTCAATAGCAGAAACCTGAACAACTTTGGTGCCAACTGGTGCATCTTCTCCCAGTGCAGCTACTTCATAGAACTGGGGGTAGAAGACAGGAGCATGGTCATTGGAGTCCTCCACATAGATCACACAGTGAGCAATGCTGAAGAAATCCATGTCCTCTGCTTTCACAGTCAAATTGAACACCCTCTCATGGAGCTTCTCAAAGTCAATCTGCTTTCGTAGCCTGATAAACCCACAGTTGTTGACTTCATCTGTTTCTATGGAGAACTTGCGATCATTGTCCCCATCAAGGATGCTGAATGTCACCATGGCATTTTCTCCCTCATCTCTATCCACAGCAGACACCACTGCCACCTCAGTGTTAATACTTGCATTCTCAGAGACAAATGCTGTGTAGATCCTTTGCAAGAAGACTGGAGCATGATCATTTACATCGGTCACCAAAATTGTGGCAGTGCCTGTCCCAGTGAGCCCTCCTCCATCTCTGGCCTCAACCACTACTAGGTACTTGTCTTCCTTCTCCCTATCTAGTGTCCCAAGCACTGTATAGATGGTACCACTAACTGAGTCAATTGAGAACAAGTTCAGATTAATTTCATTTTGGACATTCTGAATGATGCTGTATGTTAGCACAGCATTCATAGCAGCCTTTGGGTCATCAAGGTCCACTGCTGTCATTTCTGTGACAGGAGTGTCTGCTGGAGAATCCTCAGGGATGTGGCCCATGAAACAGCCATCCATCACACAGAGGAAAAGGGGTGCATTGTCATTCACATCCCTCACTTCTATGATCACATCTGCAAAGCCAGTCAGTCCCTCTCCGCTCTCATCCGTTGCAAGGACAAGAAAGTGCCACGTTGCTCGCTTCTCACGGTCTAACCTTTTATTCGCACTGATCTCACCTGTGTTCTCATCAATGCTGAATTCGGTGCTTGCTCCCTGCCCGTGCAGGGAATAGTTAATGGTATTTTGATCAGCCACTTGGTCAGGGTCTGTTGCAGAAACCTGGAACAAACCATAGCAGGTAAGTGTTTATGTAAAAGAAAAGAGGAAATTACTGTTCTTTTATTGATGGCAGTTGGTATTGTGCAGGCTAAATAAAAAGCATGTATTTTAACACCATACATCTATTGGTTTGAGTCATTCAGGTCAAGTACTCTTTCGATAAACATCATGCATAGCCTGGAGAAACAAAAAGAATGACATTTAGACAGACTAATATATTCTACTTCCCACTGTATTTTGGAAAGATGAAATAGCTTCAAGAAGAACCAAGTGGAAGTAATAACTGATCTGCTGTGTCAGTGTTCCTTGTGAAACTCTTTGGTGCTGGAATACAAAGGCAAACAGCATCTGTTTCTCTCTGAGTGAACAGAAAGCTGCAAAAACAGTGTGGTCTTTCAGCCAAGCTTGTTATCAGCACAGGCCAGAGAGAACTCCCAGCTCCTGGTTTGCATCCAAGGATTGTTTAGGAGACTGCTAGCTGGGACAACAAAGCAGTCCTCATGCCAGAGACTGCTCTAACACCAAAATAATGAAGATGATCAAGTTTGAGTCAAAGACCTGGTAATGTTTATTTGGTAGTATAAATGTAGCCAAAAAGTCTGTGACTTAAATGCATGAGGTACATGTGATAATCACACTATGCTTATATAGCTACTCAAAATATGCTGACTCTGCTTTGCAGAGGAAAGCTATCACATTTTTCAACATTTACAATCATAAAATCATTTAGGTTGGAAAAGACCTTTAAGATCATCCAGTCCAACTGTTATTTACGCTGGTCAAGGAAGCAGGTCCACCATGTAAATTCAACCAGGCTTTCTTTATTCTCTTCTTTACAGAATGTTGCTAGCTAAATCCTAATACCAGGGCTCAGTGATCCTAAATAAGCTATCTCTTTCGATTTGTATGAATGGATGGGATTGAGCTTAACAAAAAGTCAGGTTTTGCCCTGCTTTGTGCATATTGCTTTACCTTTAGAACAAATACAGGCAGATCTGTAAGCTCCTCCAAGACACTGCCCTGGTATTCATTTTGAGAGAAGACTGGTGCTTCATCATTCTTATTGACAACATTGATGATGATAAGAGTGTGGTTTTCCCATTTTCCATCAGAAGCTACAAGCTGGAGCTCATAATGTTGTTCTTGTTCATAATCCAGAGGCTGAGCAATGAAGACAGTTCCAACCTCAGGTTCCACGTCAAAAACTCCTTTCACATTTCCTGACGTGATCTGATACCTTAGTTTGGCACCTACAATAAAAAGCAAATGATCACTGCCTGTTCACTCTCTGAATACTCAGTCCAGCTATACATAGTGGACATGTACAGAAAAGAAACAGTACTTGCCCAGACTGTTACAGTGTGTGTAGGAGATAAAACACAACCACAGCCACAAACAGAATGGTCCGTGTATGCAATTTGAAGGATTTGTATATGCTAAATTGGGTGTCAGGTCTGCATTTATATTTAGAAATATAATTTTCAGTCACATAACCCTTTTTATTGACAATGAAGGAGTTGTGTGTCTCCAATTTATTGTGCATTCATTTGCCAATAATAAAATAACATGCTATTAAAATACTAGAAGCTGGTTTTGCTCAGTATTTCCTAAGCCTCTCATTTCAAATGCCAATATTCCTTAACTTTTTTTTTTTTTTAACCACTGGATGGTGCTAAAATATAACAAAAGTCTTATTTTGAGCAAGAATGCATCTTGGAAGAACATTTCACCTGTACAACAGCAGTCATTTGATTGCTGCAAAATCTTTAGGAACAAAACCCTATGTTTACATGTTTGAAAAGAGAAAAAAAAAAACCCATGCCATTGCATTTCAAGATAGAAAGTAATTTCCCAAATGAAATAGGTGAACTGCTAGGAGTAGAAAGAATGTTCAGCATTTTTAAGTTTTGAGTCAGCTGTGGATGAGAAGACCAGAGCAACATGGATGGCAAGAAAGTGAAAAGGCTGTGCTCAACATTAGTGCTTGGAAGAGTTTGGCTGCAGCATGAGTTTGAGCATCACTTGCTAGTTGCTTTTCCCAATTCTCTCAAGTGCAGCAGCCAGTTTTGAATATCCGCTTTACTTCTCCAACATAGACGCCAAGAGGCACAGGCCACTGAAAGAAATGGTCAGCTCCTACCTGCTCCCAGCAACATGTTCCTCTGGTGCTCATTTGGGCCCTGTCACCACTGCATCAGCTTGCCTTCTTTTTTTCAACGGGTTTGTTTTTCTCCAGCAGGTTGAGCTGGACCAGCTCATGAAAGGAGCAAAAAAGGCACAGGAGAAGCAAAGACAGGAAATGACTGGCGGTGCATGCTCTTGGACTGACAGCCCATCTGGTCTCACCACACTGCAGGGGCAGTTTCACACCATCAGAGCTGATCTAAGTGTAAGCTCAAAAAGAAGGTCTGGCTTTCTTTTTGTTTTTTTTTTTCATGCCTTATTCCTCCCTTCTCTCTACGTTAATTTCTGGCCATGTCATTTTCCACTGTTGTCAGATTCTTCCACAAGCATATTCAACCCGATAACTCACAAAAAAGCACGCAGGTTCGGGTGTCTTGCAATAGCAATATGTAAAACTGACTCCCAGGGAGATCTGGAAAGCACAGGAGTCAGCACAAAGCAAGCACATGCCCAGGAGTCAGTTACAGCAGGGCTGTGGCTCTAGGTGATTCCTTTCTGCCTCAGAGAGATTGTAGGTTAGCTTAACTTATTTGCATGACATGGTT
Organism: Psittacus erithacus; assembly: GCA_009867235.2. Taxonomy (NCBI): domain Eukaryota; kingdom Metazoa; phylum Chordata; class Aves; order Psittaciformes; family Psittacidae; genus Psittacus; species Psittacus erithacus. Next base: position 19,267 of record WYDI02006460.1, read on the forward strand.
TAGTGTGAGGTGTCCCTACCCATGGCAGGGGGGTTGGAACTTGATGATCTTAAGGTTCTTTCCAACCCTAACTATTCTATGATTCTAACTTTGCCCTGTAAACCTGAGCGCCTAATAAAAGGAAATCTCTCATATACCCAGAACGTCTTTCCTCACTTTTACAAATGCTTGAAATACTTAATTATCTCCTGGATGCAGAGATTTCTTTGCCCATGAAGGATGTAGCCCTAAACACAACACACAGTAGTACTAGGAGGACTTGGAAAGACATGCAGGATCCACTCACCCTCATCTTCATCATCTGCTGTTGCTGTCACGACAGGACTTCTAACATCCCTGTCCTCATCTATGCTGACCTCATACACTGGCCGAGGAAAAGCTGGAGCATTGTCATTCACATCACTGACAAAAACCCTTACGTAGGCTGTGTCTGAGAAGGAAATGCAAGAGGAATATGCAGACTGGAAATGGAAGAGGTGGAGTACCTTGTATTCCAGGCAGCTCACATACCCCGCCCCCCCGCCCCCAAGTCTAGAAGAGTTAAGAAGCCCAATCTCTGATATCTTTTACCCGATGTATACTTATACTTCCTTACTATTTTTACCTGTATTGGGCTGTCCATGAACACCAGGTCTGGCAGATTCTGAAGAGTCCTGAGACTGAACTTCAATTAAGTAAGAGGCTCTTTTCTCTCTGTCAAAAGATGCATGGGTGGAAATAATTCCTGTCTCAGGCTCAATGCTGAAGAACTGGTAATCCTCACTAGCATCTTTCAGTATTAAGTAGTGAACCTAAAAAGGAAATAGTTAAGAGTGGCTGCATTTTCCACTTTCATTTGTATATCTAAGTGCTGTGACTTTCCCCAGTGGCTTCCTGGGTCTGTCTGCAAAGCAGCCACACTCTGAGGAAAAACCGTTCATCTGGACATAATTTTTCTAAGTCTTTTGCCCATTTTGATATAAAACCCAGAATTCTCAAGCAGAATAACATCTGTATTAGTGATATAAAAGCCCATCAACCGAGTATATAATCTGCAACAGTGGCCAGTAAAAGCAGTTAAGATCACGAATAACCAAAGGACAGAGAATGTATGGAATAACATCTTCCCTGGTGTCTCCTCAGCTTCTAGCAACCCACTGTGCTTCTGATCTCAAAAAACCCCCAGGGCTAACAGAGTTTGGGTCCTGTTCAACAGGACTGAACAAATGAAAACCTCCACTGATGAAAGCTGATGAAAGCTATCCACATTTATCCCTTTAACAAAGGTCTGGCTTCCTCTTCTGAAAAAAATTCATTTCCACCCCTACCCTGAAGTCATGGCGAGAGCACTGCCAGGCACTTCTACCACACAGGTTGCTCTTCAGAAGCTGCAAAATAACAGTTACAAACAGGAGATCTCTATTAGCCAGAGCTCCCCCACAAAGAAGTTAGTAGGATTTTTTGGAAAAGGCTCAGGAAAATGCGCAGAAAATGAGCAGTTTCCTTCGTAACACAGCTTTTTCCTGGGGTTGGGTCATTATGACAATGACAGTCAAATGCTGGTTTTACCAACCATTTGACCAGTGATGGTGAAATGAAATGTTATTTAATTGACCATATTTAAGTGGCTGTGTTTAACTGACCGTAATCACTGTCACTTAAATGCTGAAGTGGCATGAATTTGGAAACATGTCCTGCAACCAGCTCCTGACATATCTTGTCATGGGAGCAACCCTGAGAATCATGCATCAGTTCTTTGTCATGGTTGCTGATTAGGATAAGCTGTTATGATGCAGGATAGCAAGATCATGAACAGCATCTTCTCTGCCTGCGTTCCATATTATATACATTGGGCATATGCTAAACAAGTGCTTGACAAGCGCTGTACGAAGTGTTTATGGCTCATTAACCTGTCATCTGCTGTCTGCATACTCTCACTAATACTAAAACCTATGGGAGGAAAAGAATTGCATGTAAGGTCAAACCTCTCCATGTAGGCCAGAATCCAAGTCCATAGCTAACACGTGAACCACAAATGTGCCAACATCAGCTCCTTCTGGCACAGACACCTCGTAGTTAGAAGACACGAAGAATGGAACATTATCATTGACATCTGCAAAAGGAGGTGATAAGGACCATGGTAAGAAAATGTTTGAAGACTACTTCTTTTTTCCCCACAGTTGTAAATTTGCTTGGAGAAAGAACTCACATGGTTCATAGTAAGAGGTAATTCTGCTTTAGATTTTCCCATTTTCATGGCAGCTGTCAGGAAGCATTTTACAGACATGCTTTGAAGGGCCAGTTTCTGACACATTTTCTCCCTAAAATTGCTGTGTAGGACAGGTTAGCACAAGGTTCAGGCAGAACTATGTCAGCACCAAGTAGGATCCATTTAAATTGCTCTGGGATCATGTCCTCACACTCAGCCCATGACTACTCAGTCCAGGTTCCTGTTTGTAAGAGGACTAAACTCAGAAATGCTGCAGTCCCCTACATCTTTTTGCACTTTTCACAGTTTAGCAGCCACATTTTAAGAAAGTCATTTTCCTGTGTCATGGCACAATGACAAAACAGAGGAGCTGTGATGGCAGTTCCTCAGATCCATCTGTCTCAATGAAGAGCAGACAAAATTCTTAATACCTCATTCTACAAACCCATAAGCACGTATTTAGTTTTATTACTGCCACATGACTCCATTGATTCTGACACACCACCATTTGCACAACCAGTGTCTTAAATATTTTTTTTTAAATTGTGGGTGAGGGCTCCTGTAAATCCCAATTTTCTTTCTCTCTTACATGCATCATTGCCTGTGAAAACTTCTTTTGACCAGGCTGTTTTTCATGTTTTATAGAAGAGAATATGTCTTGTTAAAGTTAAGTTTCTGCAAATTCACTGAGCAAGGTAAGGAAAAGAAGATGCTATAGAAGACTCCCTTTTCTGTGTGCTTGTGCATAAATAAAGGACAATTCTGTGCATGAAACTTTCTGACAGTTATTTCTCTCTTAAAGACTAAAAAAAGCAAAATGAGTTTCTACCAAATTCTGCTGTCAGCAACTGCACCATAGAAAAAATCTTTTGGGGCAGGGCCCATAATCCGTGATGAGGTTCAGACCCTGACTTGAAGCACTTTTGCTCTACAAACCTGTGGGGTTTTTGCATTGGTGGACTGTGGAATAGAGGACAATGCTGTGATAAAGTGAAGTAGGGAAGTTGGATCCCCACTCAAGTTACCACTTAAGTCTCTCATTTCAATGGTAGTAAGTGAGACAAATGTTTTTGCTGGAGACTTCACATATTCATGTTTTCATCTAAATGTCTACATATCAAAAATAAATCCACTAATGCTTCAAAAAGCAGGGATTAAAATCAGGTTTATAGTTTCACCGTGCAGGAGCAGAGCATTACAAAAGATTCTGCTATAAGGAGGATTGGATCAAGTTTTTGAAAACTGCACCTATTGTTTTGAAAACTGCACCCTTACGTTTTCATTTTTAGAGTTCAATAGAAAATACTGAATATAGCAAACCCCCCTAAAGAGATACCAAACACAAAGCCAACTTATCTGGGCTGTTTCTCTTTCTATAGTATGGAATATTTCCAGTAATACTAGCCTTCTTTCAGTATAACGTGGGGCCATTTGCTAGATTTCTCTTTCTATCAAAAGAAAATCTTTCCAATTACATTTATAAAAGCAGGCACTAATGTTGCATAGACATTCAGACAGCCCATATTTGCACTGTCACATTTCCACATTTGATAGTTAGAAATTATTTCTAATAGACCTTTTTAATGACTCCATGAGTTCCTTTTGCAGTATAGAAACATACAAAGCATTCTTAGGTGGCTTGCCATTTCATGGATGTTATCTTAATTTGTGATGTTATACTAAAAAACCAAGAATATTGCTCTGAATGAGCAGCAAAGCTTACCTGTTATGTTCACACAAACAGTGGTAAAGGAAGCTAAAGGAGTCATTGCTACATTTTGTGCCCGGACTGTCAGAGTGAAAAACTTAGTTGTCTCAAAGTCAAGTGGTTCAGCGACTAGAAGAGAAGCAGATCCATCAGCTCTGTTTGGCTTCAGATAGAAATGAACTGGCATGTTAGTCGCTGGAACTTGACCCTCCTCCAGATTATATGTAACTCTGGGATCACCAAGAGGGGATGTGGCTTTGATGGTCTGAAGAAGAGAAGAGCCACCACATACATTCATGAAGCAAGGGGCTGCAAGTGTTAAATATTCAGTTTGATGACAAGAACATACAGGCATGTATGTTCCTCAAAAACATACATGCCTGTATGAGCTGGATAACAGAGAAAACAGAAACAGTTTACGGAGCAGAGTTACATTTTACTACATTTAAGTTTGATGCAGACCTTTAATCAACAGTAAATTTACCTGCCATTATATGTGCCAAGCAAGAACTGCATCACTGGCTAAAGGAAATCCCTCCTCTCTCCTTCCAAAACAAAAGCAATCCAAAAGAAGACCATTTCTTCACTGAGTTGTATATTTTATCAGGCAAGATACAGACCAACCTAAATTGTTTGCAAGTGCTCAGATATTACATGTAGGAGGAGGAAGGTGGGAATTATCTGGCAGTCTACAGAAAAGACTATCCTTAAAGAATAAGTCTGCGCAGGTTAACAAGGAATTGTTTTGGGTTAGAAGAGCCCAAGGCAAACTACAGCCATTCCATGCTGTAGTACTAAACTAAGAAAAGCTGTAGGAAGGATGCAGACAGTCAGCATGGTCCACTGAGGACGGAGGAGTGAGTAGCCGGCCGTTGATGGGAACGCTCAAGCATTTCCCACCCAGGCAGGACATGGGTCTTGCTTCTGCAGGAGCACCCCCTGATGGCCACTGGTGTAAGAAGTCACTGAGAAACTGCTGGCAGCTGAAATGCCAACCTATTCTGCAACAGGTACTTCTGACAAACACTCATGGGGTACACAGGAAAGAACACAATGCGGGAAGGTTGCAGGGTGGGCATCCTTGCATTTTTGACATAGAGAGCACAACAGAGGGAGAAGCTGAAACGAAAAGAAGAAGGAGGGAAGTAATTGCACTTTTAACATACCGCTATCTTGGTGTCACGAATGGTGTTTTCAGGGATGGTTACCCAGTATCTGCTATGCTCCCACTGGGGCGGCTGGCTGAGTGCATTAGTGACCGTTACCATCAGTTCCACAGTGCTGCTTCTGTTCCCTCCATCTGTTGCTACAATATAGCTACTAATGCCCGTTGTCTATGAAAGGAAGGAGATCGGGGATATTTGCAAACCATTTTGTACAAACCAAGAGGTAACAATTAGCCCTCTGCAATGGATGTGAGGGGTTGGAGGTTGCTCTGTTCCAAGCAGTCACATTACCTGAGGTAGCCGGCGGTTCACATAGACCCAGCCCGTTCTGGGGTTGATCTGGAAGTATTTCACCTCGTTTTCTAACATTGAGTATGTGACAGCAGCATTCACACCTTGGTCACTGTCATGAGCTGCAACACGGAGGAAACTTGTCCCCACTGCAGTGTCTTCACTGAGGAAGTCTTCGAAAAGACAAAGATACTATCAGCAGGTCTTGTTCTGGTTTACCAGGCTGTGTACAATAGAAATACTCATGTAAAATCTCACAATCACCTTCACAAGAGACTAAACATTTCTGTAATGAGGCAGAGTCACTAACAGAGTGCCTATAACCCTCTTTTAGCTTCCCCTTCCCTTTCCCCTGACATTCTGGGTGTTAATTGTGCTGTGTGAAGCAGGTTTACTGACTACGCTGCTGACAACACTCATGCCCCTGCATGGCAAACGCCACAGCCACTCTTATGCCCGCTGCTTCAGATCACAGCCCAGGCTGCTGGGCTCGGCTACTGATAAAAGCAGGCTGGCATCAAAAGGAATTCTGTGTGAACTGAATTAATCCTGAACGTGAGTGGCGGCAGCAGCATCGCCAGAGGGAGGCACCAGGTTATTGCAAAGCATGAAGACCCGGTTCATAGTGAAGATGCCCTTAATACCCCAGTGTTTTAGAGAAGCTGCCCAGGGCAAGGGCAATGATCATTTTACAAATGCGCATTTCCTTACCTCTCATTCCCTGTTCCCAGCAATCCATCTGAGGCAAATGTTTTGTCTTTATGCCTTTAGTCCTAGTCAGACTCCCTTAAGTTGAGCACTACTCCCCTGTTCTCTGCAAGTCACAATTTTATATAAAGCTATCACATACCTGTCTTTTCGACACTACAGTCTTTAGATTGCTCTGATCTGACTTGGGTCCTGCTCTTTCCTCCATCCTCAGGCAACCGGTACCAATTCTTCCTCCAAGTTGCTAGAGGTGCTTGCGTGATTGTGTTTTTGAGCCATTGCCATGCACTGACTCCATCAGCTCAGTGTATTGAAATAGCCCTGGTAATGGGAAGGCTGTCGCAGTTAGGTTTCAACAACCTAGTCAATTTAATCACTTCTTGTTCAGAAACCATTTTGTATATTTGATCTTCCTTGTACATGTCTCCTTTAGCATTTTTAAAGTGGGACAATCAGAAATGTGTATTATTTATAAACTGGAGTGGTCATGTTTTCTCCCTTAATATCTTGGTCTACCTGCTGCTGTGGCAGTAGGGCAGTAAAACCTTAAACCACTACAACCACTTGCTTCATGAACAACATTTTGCGCTTTAATTTCCTTCCTTCGTCCCCCAGGATATTTAATTGGTGTAGGATTCATGTCCCTGCTATGTCAGAAAAGCTACCCTCAGAAGAGATTTATTGACACTAAAACAGATTAATGAAAATGGAATGTATTGCTAAGAAACACTGTAAAGTATACTTTTTTTTAAATTTCTGCTTTTATAGCCAAATTCTCTTAAACTGCATTGTAAGAAAAAACACAAAATTACTTGGAAGGGCTGTGCTCTTTCATTTTATGTATTTCTCTTGCTGTTGGCGTAACTTTAACACTTACTATGCCATCCCTGCTGCATGGAATTAAACATCTCTTTAATGCCTGTTTTGCAGGCAGATGACAAGCTGCATGGCTTAAATCAGGCATTTGACCAATGTTCTAGTTCAGAAGAATAAAGAACCAGCAGTTTCCAGGAAGAATAGAAACCTATGACTAATGACATTTGATCTTGTTAGAGAGGAAGCTATTTTTAATTCTGTGACGTACCAACATTGATTACTTATGTATAGATGCTGGGAAAGTACTGTGCATAAAGTGACCTCATTATCTGCCATTTCCCCATCCCAAAAGGCTGCCTTTGCTTCAGATCTTTGCTGGTACCCTGTGACCATTAAAAATGAAGAAAATCTGCCCGCTCCTCAGATGTGCCGGAGTCCCCATAATCCCCAAATCACTGCTCAGCTTCACTACGGCTGAAAAAAATCAATCCTGGGCAGTTTCACAGGAAGAACATTTCTGCAGGTAGAGAGGCTCATCCTTGCACAAACAGTGCCTTTACCTTAAGGAATTTTCTGCTCTGTCCAAATGTATTCCTCTTCAATGAGATTACTCCCACCTGATTTCTGATCACTGCTTTGGCCAGGTTTGCAGAAACTACCAGTAGGAATGCAGAAATGGCTATTCCCAATCTGAACATTTTAATCAATTTGGCACTTGGAGTTAGTCACACTCCCACAGAGATGAAACACAATTTTCTTTCTGTCCTTATACGTAAATCTGAAGTGTGGATGTATATTTAGACTATTTCTGAACAGGTTACTTATCCTCCTGTTAAAATCCTGCCACAGGAGCACCCAACTTCTTTTTGAATCCTGCTAAGTACTGGCCTCTGTGATGCTAAAGATGATTTACTTATGAGCCATCTTCATTTTAACAAGGCATTGGTCACCCTTTGCCTTACATGACATTGCCATAGAACTACCAAAACATCTCCAAAATGGAGTTGTTACATGCATCATCAACTATTTTTTGCCATTTTGAGGCAATTACACAAGGAAGGGCCTGTTCTCGTCCAGCAGCTAGGGAGTATGCTTGTCACTTGTGGGTGACATCAAATGTAGATGGCCCAAGTGTGCGGAAGTGCAGGATACTATTGGAGAAGCATAGAGTAAAATTAAATGGAAGACTGACAGAAAGCACATCATGTGCACATAAAATGGGAATTGTACCAGAGCAAATGGGAAAAGCTACCTCAGCAGCCCAGTTACAGGAGGCATCAGGATTTCAGAAGCCAAGGATTTCAGGCTGTTTGACATGAGATACACACCACTCCAGCCTATTTGAACAGATGTGCTGTGTTAAAGAGACACAGATGAAAGTTGCTCTTCTAGTCAGGGCTGATGAATTCCCAGCTAGGATGTCATGTTTTGCTTTGAGACATCAAATAAAAATTCAGTGTGCAGAAAAATGGGGAAGGGAAAAGCCATAAAGGGCTCATCTGTAGGAGTGAAGACTCTGTTCCTGCGAGTATTGCAGTGGGTAAAGAGGACCAATCTATTCTGCATATTTCCACTAATGGTGGATTAAGCAATAACTGGCTTAGTGAGAAACAAAGGAAGACTGGTCACCTAAACAACCTGACCACTGTTATAAGTCATTACTAACCAGGTTCATGTTGTGGTACTGGGACAGGTATTAAGAAACACTCACACTGATAGCGACTGTTCTCAAACTTGGGATCGTTGTCATTGACATCAGCAATAAGGATGGTGATCTGGCACAAGCCGACCAGCGGCTCCTGTGCCTGGTCGGTCGCAGTAACAGACAGCGTATGCTCCCTCTGCTTCTCCCGATCAAAACTCTGCAAGGTCGTGATGGCTCCTGGGAACACAGACACCTCCTGTTCTGTGGGACTGAATTTGCAGAAAGGGACCTGCACCCCTCCTGCACAACAGGAACCTCTGACCATGCAGCACAACTGTCAGGCTTAATCCACACCATTACCCTGCAATGCATGTCTTGGACAAGACCAACTCCAATTCCCCTGTCTCTCTTCTCCTCACATGTTACCTATTGCCAGTAGTCAACAGCTTTCTTTTCTGCTGCCTGGATAAGGAGCTTCAGTCTGATAACTTTGCTATCTCACTCCCCATGTAGCACAGGATTTTCTCCTCCTCATCGAGAGGCCTCTCTTAGGTTTACCCCAGTGACAGTCCAAGGAACTGACTATCTCAGAGACAGCTCATTATTACTTTGGGGAGGAGTCACACCACAAAAGGCACAAGTGATGTGACCAAAGTCACAGGAGCTGGAGGCTGCCTCATAGAACACATTAAAATTGGGTAGAATCACATAGCTCAGTTAATAAATAGAATAATTTTCTCCAATCTTCAGTTTTTGCTCTCTACTAAGTCTCTCTCTGTCTCAGCTCTTTTCTTCTGGTTGGGCAACTTTAAAGTGTCCCTGTTGAGGCCAGTTCCAGGCTTGTATGTCTCTGCTATGCTAGGGACCAGGATTCTGCTGCTCTACTGTAGCCCCTTCCAATCTCCCACTCAGTCCTAGACATGCAAATATCCCATTTTACTGTTTTGGCTGTAGAAACATCAACAAGTTTTATAACTTCTTCCTCTGAAATGCACCAAGACTGTCTGTCACTGCCCTGCTCTGGCAGGAGGGTTTTGCCTTTGTACGTTCTACACTGGTCCGACCATTTTTTGCATAGGATGAGAAATTAACCACGGACACACTGAAGGAAAGAAACTCAGGCTGTTACTCACACTTTCTGCTCTGCATTTTTATAGCTACACTTGATCCAGTAGGAAGATAACTGATACAGAATAGCTTTTTATCTTTCTATTGACCTTGGGTTTGCTTCCCTACTTAATTTGTCACTTAAATCACTATGATCTTAATTTACTCTATGTGCATGGCTATCCATATACTCTGAACTTTTTCCAGTGTTTATTTTATACGCTGTTACATCTAAGCCTGCAATTACACTGTTAAACGTGAGCCCACATGGACACTGACAGAGTAGCATTCTTATTACAATACAACAGCTTTTTCATGTTATCTCAGTAAACTGGAAGCTACTGACCTGTGTCTGGGTCAATGCTGAAGCCCAGGGAAGCTCCATCTCGGTGCATGAGCCCATACTTCACCTCTCCGTTGACACCGAGGTCTGCATCATAGGCTTCTACCTGTAGCACAAATGTGCCTGGAGGCTGATTCTCCAGAACCCAGGTGCTGTCGCTGTAGTAAGTGCACTAGAAATACACCCAAACATCCAACCCTATATATTACACAGAGACATATGAATTTGCTGCGCAGTGTAAAAATGTTTTTTCAGCATGTCTGAGAAGAATGCAGAAGAAAATTGCTTCTCTTGCTTATACTCACAAAGAAATCGAGCTTTCAGGGAGAGGAAGGAAAAAGGAGAATGAAGACTTTACACCTAAGAATGAAGAAACCTGGCTGTGTGTTCGCTTACAGATTCATTCTGCTCTGCACACACACACAGTCTCTTCAGCACATCAGGCATTACCAGAAGCAAGGAGAGTCTATGACCCCAATTACAGATGGAAAAGAATATCTCCAGAAAGACATCTTACCTCTCTGAAGACAGGCTTGTTGTTATTAACGTCATTAACTCCTACAATAACCTCAGCAAAACTGCTGAGAGGGGTGGGTCCCCCCGAGGCATTGTCATCTATTGCAGTGATGTTCAGTGTGTATTGAGGCCCTTTCAGGATGGGCGGTGGGTTTCTGCGGAGTTTAATGATACCTAAATTTGGAAGCATAGAGTGTCATTTCATTTTCCTGCGCAAACAAACTAACAAAATCAAGTGAGCATCACATTTCTCTGTGATCGTATTGCTGGTTTAGTTTGTATTTCGGTTCCAAAGCATAGGAATTGGTTATCTTAGACTGCAAATTCCTTGGACCAAGATCCCGAGTTTTGGCTGATAACTGGAGAATCACCATCATATCAAAGAGCTAATTCTCACTGATTCATCCCCATTTGCAGAGCATATAAATATGGTGCTTTCTCATGGGTTTTGATGCACAAGTGAAGCAGAGTCAATATAGATTAGACAGTAAATGACTGTGTCCTAAAGCCTCTTTCCTTACCTTTCTGACTATCCAGTTCAAAGTTGCCCTCCTCATTGCCTCCTGTAATCAGATAGAGCAGCCCATCTCCATCAGGATCCTTTGCCCGAACAGTAGCCACTAAGGTGCTGGGACCAGCATCTTCCGAAAGGAAAGTTCGGTAGCTGATAGACATAAGGAAGCAATGGCAGCACATTCAGTATCAGAATAACCCTCCCTATGTTATCCATCAGGCAAGATTATAAATCCATTAGGAATGTATAATTTTTTTAAGGGGCATGCAATCATGAAATCTTTAATCAGTTTAAGATGATATTTTGATCATCTTTGTTCAGGGTATGTATTTTAGGATTGTAGCCCTGCATTTTTGGTATACTTAATGTCTAAGAATCTTTGGAAAGATACCAATATGCACCGTACTGCACTGCAATGAAAACCAGGATCCCTTATCTCCTAAAGATGGGAAAAAGGACTAGTATCTGTCATGCAGCATTTCTTATGTCCCTGTATACTAATGGAAAGCATCAGATGCTGCAGAAATGAATGTAAAAGTGAATGTAAAAGTACCAGGGAGATGAATGTGAAAGTATTTAATTTTGAAAAAAATTTTTGCATGTTTTGTATTTAAAACATGTCTATAGAATCATAAAATCATAGAATAGTTAGGGTTGGAAAGGATCTTAAGATTATACTTTAAGCTTATACAAAAAATAGAAATTGTATTCATTCAGGAATGAAAAGAAGACATTTTAAACACCCAGGACCTCATGAAATTATCTTATAATACAATCTGCTGATGATAAATGAAGTTTAATGCTTTGCTAACTACCATCTATTTGTCATATATTTATACATGGAGAATCGCTTTATTACCTAGAAGTCACCACAGTCAAAATCATTCCATATAGAGTTAGCCCCTTTATTCATTCTGTTCTCTAAAAAGTCAATGCACTGGTATCAAAACTAGTGCATTTTTTTATGCAGTCTAGAAATGAAAGGCCAACTTCTAAAGCCTTTCTTCATACAAATTACCCTTTGATTTCACTGGTACTTATAGTTGCAAAAATCAACAAGTCACCATCTAGCGAAGTGTTATTAAGGTTACACATATGAACTGCATCTTTAACAAGCAATGCAGGCATTCAAGCTGGCTTACATGGACTGGGAGAACACAGGAGCCTCGTCATTCTCATTGGCTATCCGAATTCGCACAGAAGCTGTCCCTGTCCGAGGGGGATGTCCTTTATCGACAGCTATCACCACAAACTCATACATATGGTTTGCTCGCTCAAAGTTTAGCCTTTGGTTAGAATTGATGACCCCGTGTTGTGTGATGGAAAAATCAGTGCTCTGGATGAAGTAACCGATCTCAGAGTTGGAGCCAGAATCACAGTCTGTTGCAAGCACTATGAGAGAACACATTTAACAACAGCCATGCTGCAGAAGAGTTTTGGTTATGCTATTTCCTACCAAGTCAACTTCAGATGCTTTTTTTTTCCTTTTTTGAGAACAGACATCACCCAAATCTGTTTTATCCATAAAAGCCTTATTTCTGTGGTAAGAGTCTGGGAACTTAGCAGAAGGCTGGGAGTAAAAAAGCAAAACAATTCTTCCCCCTACTTCAACCCAGTCTGAGAGATTGTAGCAAGGTAAATTTGCAAGAGAGCCATAATCCCAACATGCTTTGTACAAATAGCAGCCAACACTGCTAATTACCACGCAATCAATATGCACGTTTGTAGAACATTATCAGTCATAAACTGTGTCCTCACTCTCTCAGGGTATGCTGTTCAAATTTAATTAGCTCCCAGCTATGTTACAGCTAAAGTACTTTTTAATTACCTGACGCTTCAAGGTACAAAGAGTGATTAAACATTCCTCCCCAACAAGTGTTTATTCAGTATGCTGGGTGTCCCATCTGCTCAGAAGCAGCAAATCAGCAGAACAAAGAGCCAGAGCTCTCAGCCTAGCATCAAAAGTGATCTTTAAGAGCAGGAGCTCTCCTCCTTAATTACCCTGCCATTTTTCTAGTCAAACAATGCGGCTACACATCATACCCACATTGGTATTAAGCGAACTCCTTATTCTACTAGGAGGATACAGATGCAGCCATTATGGCAGCGCATAGCCTTTTGAAAGCCAAACAGTGATTGCATGGACACTCTGACAGAAAGCTACAGCATCATCCAAAAATGAAATGAAGAAACAACAACTCATCACCATCAGAATATTAACTCAAAATAGGAAAGGGGAAGAGAAAGGAATGGAATGCTGTGCTTAGCTGCAAAAAAACCTCAAGTGCCTGAGGAAAGTTATTAGTCCTGGTTTAAACGGGCATTTAGGGTGGTTGTAACATCTTGGTTAACATCTCTCAAAATCCTGCTGTGAATAAACCTTTGTGTGTGTTAGAGGCTACAAAAGCAAGGACTTTAGAATTAATCTCCCTGTTGCTGTACTGAAAGATGAACTATATTAAAAACTCAAGAAAGATTGAAATAAAAGTGGCTTAAACCTGTTACATTTAGTAGTTTAGTATTGTTTTTAGAAAGACATGCAGAAAGCGACAAACATTTAATTTGAAAAGGTTTGATTTAATCTACAAAGTCATTATGGAGCCATTGTAACTATTCACAAAAAAGCATTTTATGTGAGTAAGGATTATACTATTTTTTTTCCCAAATGTTTTCTGGCAAATAGGGAACACAACACTTACTTGCACATGACAAAAACATGCCTTACTTCCCAACTGCAACTGGGAATTCCATTCCCCTTCCATCTCACTCCATCTTGCAAACTAATCTGCATTGCAAAGGTATTCCGAGGAATGTAGAGCAACCACAAGCAGGTCTGTGCTGGCTCTGTCCATGCTCTGAGCTAGCTCAGTGTCAGCTAACTTCAACTAAAAGCCTAGCATGTTAGTACAAAGCTGCCAGCTACCACTCTCCTCGCACAGTGGTGCAGCTGAAGGAGTATGTTAACCCCTGCTGACAGCATCCCTCCCTGATTTTCAGATCATAGCTTGTTTGCAACCAGACAACTTAAAGCACGTGCAGTGAGTATAAATCTGCCCATAATGACTAAGCTTCAAACTGAGGAAATATACACTGTTGTCTTCAAAAGACACAACTTGGACATGTATATTTTTGATAAGTCTTGCCTTGGCACTACCAATTTCTCACACAGTTCATAACAGCCCGCTGAAGTCTCAGCCTATGGTCCTGTTACTACCCCATTACCTGCCCCTGCTTTCAGTTTGAATACTAACAGGGAGCCTGTAAGCGTTATCCCAGTTTTAGGCAGAACACACTTGTGGTTTGTATCACATCACAACAGACTACGTCAGATCTCAAGACATGTTTGAAGACATTTAACTCACACCCATAAAACAGTCTAGAGAACAGACTTCTGTTCCTTGTTTGCTGAACTCTGAAGACTGAGACAAGAGGTGCAGCAACATCCAAGTTCACTCCTTAGTTGTGCAACCACAGTATTTCAAGAGTGACCTTGAAGTTTGTGGCTTAAAATTATTTCCAACAGCTCAGATCTTTCAACAAGATACTATTCCAGCCTCTAAAAATGTCATCTGTGCACTCAGGGTTTATGTGCAAGTGATATGCGGCCACATTAAACACAACAAACTTGGAATGAGGACTGGAAAGCCATAATCATAAAAGTTCACAGTCTTTCCGAAGGTTTTTCTTTTAACACTTCGTAAGTCAATTATACAGCATTAATACTTGATAAAAACAGCTGCCCATTTGAAAAACCTAATTTCTTTTTTTTCTTAACACATTAGGAAAGGAAAAATTAGTTGGAGCTGCTTCCAGGACACTAAAAGATGACAAAGCTGAGTTAAAAGACAACCACAAGATTTAAAGGAAACAAGCTATGTCAATCCTCTAAGTCACTGTCTGTTATCTGCCTAACTGCTCTTGGGTACCACAGGATCCCCCCTTGGGCACAGCACAGTGGTATTCACTGAAGACACTCACAGCTCTCCTTTCAGGTTACCTTAAAGCTATCTACACAGGTCACCAGGAAAGCTACCATCCCCGTCTTACAAAGGCAGTGCCCTCTGTGGAAGAAAGAACTTCCTCACAGTAAGAACATGAATGTGTAACAAGAACTAGCCACTGGGTCTGTGGCAAGACTGAAACAAAAAGTACTGAGATGATCCTCACCTTGCAGTAGAGATGTGCCCACAGGTATTGTTTCAGGAATGTTGTCTCTGCTGTAAATGGAGTGCTGGAATTCAGGATAACAGTCATTTTCATCGGTGATATGGACCATGACCTGGGACAAAAGGACATGCTGAGAGGAAATTTTAGTTTCTGCACTTAAGAAAATGGTCACTTCATTCTGGACACTGCCTGTGCAGTCATTGCTTTTGCTGCTGACCCATCCTTACGCCTCTGATGCTAAATTTTTTCTCGTACTGCTCCTGTAACACAGAGAAGAATTATCTCCTCCACTTCCAAGCAGATGGGAGACAAAGCTAAAGAGGAATAACAATAGGTATTCCGCAGAACCTAGATCTGAACCCAGCTTGGAGCCCAGCCTCCTGCCCGTACCATAAGGCCTGCCCTCTCCCAAGCATCTTCACTAGTTTTCCTGGGCTGTGTCCTGCTGATGAGTAACAAACATTGCAGAGGCAGTGGGTAGGAAGTGAAGGGATCCATGTACCTCAGTTACGCTGCTGAGGGCGCTCTCAACTTCCATGGCTTTCAGTAGGAGGTGATAGAGGTGGTGCTCACTCTCATAATCCACAGGATGGGTCAGGCTAAGCTCTCCACTCTCCTGCCTCACCCTGAAGAGCCCGCTGGGATTTGTCAGCAGAGTGTATGAAAGAGCCTGGCTCTGGAAAGAAACAGCCTCAACAACTGCTACTCTGTAAAGAATGAGAGAATAACCCTTTGCTTCAAAACAACAACAACAAAGCTGTCTCCTGAGCTGCTCCCCGAGGATGAGGAAAGGTGAATTGCTCACTGTCTGTCAAGTTTGGTTTCAACTTTGTATTCAGACTGGGAATCCCTGGCTACAGGGAGCCCACCTCTTACCACTTACCTTCTTTTCTCTCACCAACTGATCCCCTGACACAGCAGGGCTGGGATAACAACCCATTTCAACCCCCATTAACAAGAAAACATCTTTTTTTCCCTATTGTACCCTTCCAAATACTTGGCAGCAGTTACTGGTTTAGCTTTAGTTACAGAGATAACTGAGCTGCTATAATTTTGATTTTCTTTGAAGCTGCATATTCAGAAAAGGAACAGGTTTAGAGATGGATGGGAAACCCAAAAAGCACATGGATTTCCAGATCCTGCTGTCCACCTTGGCAGCACATGAAATGAATGTCTGCCTCCCTGCCGTGACTTATGTTTTGAAGCTCCATCTCACACCAGTCTTGGACAACACTTTAAGCCGATCTCAGTGAAAGCTCCACGGAAGGAAAAAAGTTTCCCTCCTTCTCCTCCTCATTCAGTCTCTTTTAAGGAGTAAGTGGCACATCTCCAGTAATTTTTCTTACTTTATTGGCTTATTTTGGATTTTCCTACTTCTTAAAGGCCCTGTGGCATTGCTCTACCTGCTACTTGGTGCCTTAAAAGCCTGTGCTGCTCACAAGCAACTGAACAGTGACAATAAAACCTGAGCCAGCTCAGCAGCATCTCCCCACTCTGGCTTGGCTAAGCTACTCTTCATGCAACAGAATAGCTCCTTGGAGATTTAGCTGTATCTATTTGCACTTCACACTGGCATTGTTATCTCAAAAGTCTGGCAGTGACCTGCCTTTCTGAACATTTAAATGCAAGTCAAACAGGATACAAACAACTCCAAATCTGGTTAATGAAAAGATAGTATTTTTCAAGCAGTCATTTATAGCTGAAGTGCTCCAGGAGATGCACAGCCAAGGGTTTTGGCCAGTTTCATTCATGATGCAATGCAATAAAACCCCAAGAGTATTAAAGTAATAATCTCAGTAGAACTCCACATCCCAGACTACACCATGTGTCACACTGGAGACTCTCAAGCACCAGAAAAGGCATAATTTCTTTTGGAAAACATGTTGTTTTTGAATTGTAACAAGCAAACACATATGCATAGCCCTGAGAAGCAGCACCACAAAAAAATCACTTTATTGTGCTCTGTGAAGGTCCTCTCAGCCTGCAGGGAGGGAGCTCACCCAACAAAGTAGAACTTACTTTTCTCCTGCTGGAGTATTTTCAGGGACAAACACACTGTAGGACATGTTAGTGAACTGTGGAGGTCGGGAGCCCGCCAGGATGGAAATGGAAGCATAGGGGCTTTTGTTGCCATACTCATCAGTGGCTTCCACAGTAACCACGTACTCCTTGTTCCACGTCAAAGGCAAGCCAGTCGTCATGATGATGCCCGTATCCTTATCTACTTGGAATCGCTCTTCACCACCTATTGATGTATACACAAAGCTGGTCTGAAAAATGCCCCACGGCAAGAATGTTTGCATCTCCACCATTTCAATGTAAGCTATCCTCCAATCATCTACCTGTGTCTTTACATGCACTTCTTTTTTACCCCCCAACTGTGCACCTTGTCTTTCACTCACATTGTGCTCTGTTGACCAGTGGAGTGTAAAAGAGACAAGGATGGGTGAGAAATGGAGCATTAAGCTAACAGTAAGGCTGCAATAGATTTCAAAGTAGAAGTAAAGCAAAGGAAGTGGCAGCAAGAAAGATTCCCAACCACGTAACTGTTTTAATTACATTTCCAGTTTCCACTTGCTGTTCCTGCTGTACGTTTAAGGATTCCCCAAGGGAAAAAATCTATCAATGAAATTATAAAATGGGAAATTGTTAAGAAAAATCTGCCACTTAACAGGATGTTATCATGCTTACTCAGAACAGACCTACCTGCAATGAGTGTGTAAGTTATCCCAGCACTGGCGTTTTCATTGTTACTGTAATATGCGACAAGCTGGTAGATGAGAGTGCCTTTTCGGGCGTCTGGATCAACACGTGCCAGGTAGGGGTATGGGTACATGCCCCAGGACAGGAGTTCCTCTTCTGGGGCAAGGAGTGTGACATGGCAGAGGTACCAGTCATTATCTGCAAAAGATGCGCAGACTTCTAGACAGCTTGCTCACAAACTTCAGTTGGGAATGTTTAAGACCTTTTCCATTAGTATCTGTAAACAAACTGAACTGCCCATCACATTCGTCCTATTGCATGCACAAAAAATTCAGTACAGACGCAGGCTTTGGCAGCTTACTGTGCTTTAAGTGTAGTTAACAATAAATTAA
Source organism: Psittacus erithacus (assembly GCA_009867235.2). Classification (NCBI taxonomy): domain Eukaryota; kingdom Metazoa; phylum Chordata; class Aves; order Psittaciformes; family Psittacidae; genus Psittacus; species Psittacus erithacus. Next base: position 37,531 of record WYDI02006460.1, read on the forward strand.
AAATACTTTCAATAATAGCTTGTAATAAGCTATGCATATTAAATACTATGTCAGTTACACATGGCATAGTTTTAAGTATGCACTTATCCAGACTCAGGTGAAATTTGGCCTTTATATTTTCAACAAATCCAGCATAACTGTTGACAGTTTAACCAAATCAGTGAGATTAAGTAAACAGTGATACTAGTAAACAGTGATCTGTTAACCCCTTGCATCATCAGATTCAGGGTTTATTAAAATAGCTCTCTTAAAAATTGGTGAAAGTAGTTAAGCAATCAAAACTCCCTAAGATTCTTCCTGCTCCAACACTCATTTGTTTTGTTTTTTCAAACCACTGGATATTGAAGGAAAGGCAGACAAGGCAGAAAAGGCTTCACTGAAGATTTGTGGGGGTTTTTAAAGTATTTAAAATAATTTAAGAAATGCTTGCTTTGTCTGGAGGAAATTCATAGATTACCTGGCTTCTGGTTTTCCAATGCACCAACATTACATACATGGGAACAATTGTTAAACTTGCTCCTCTTAAGAATCTTTTTGTCAGTATTGCTCAGTGCAACACAAGGCACAACCCTCAGCATGAGCTGGTTGCTCACAAAAGCAGCTGTAGCAGCCAGTGTTTTATCCATTGCCAAGAGGGAGGGCTGAGAAACACACATCTTAGTTAACCCAGCTATATACAGTGCCATTTTGCTAGGGCCAAGAAATGGAATGAAAACCTCTGGACATGTTGCATTCAAATGTATTTTTGTTTGTTCTTTGGTCTAATTCAGGAAGTTTTAGTTTCTGCAAAGATGAATTGAGCATTCAGCATTTTTCCCATTTAGTGAGACCTAGAGAATGATTTCAGAGAATTATAATTATACGACTAATTTGTTAATATTGTCCCATGTAGGTGATCCAAGAGTTAAATACCAATTAATAACAAGGTACTAATCCTGCTGTAAGAATTGTAAAACCCACCACGTGTCAGCCAGACCAGAGCTTTATGCTTTAAAAAAGACAGATGAGGGAATAAATGTCACTGGTTTGAGGACACATCAGGGGAAATATTCGTGGTGCTCAAAGTAATGAAAATTTTCTGGATTTTTACAAAAACTTCGCCTCTCCTTCTCTGAAATGTGCATTGAAATAGAATCATTTAGGTTGGAAAAGATCTTTCAGATCCACTAGTCCAATCACAAACCCAGCACTGCCAAGTCCACCACTGAACCATGTCCTTCCTCAAGCAGGGCTGCCTAGAGCTGGCTGCTCAGGACCATGTCCACATGGCTTTTGAATACCTTCATGGAGGGGGACTCCACAGCCTCTCTAGGCAACCTGTGCCAGTGAACAGAAGTTCTGGGGACTTGAGTTCAAGAAAGATGTGGTCCAGCTGGCAAGTATCCAGAGAAGAGCAAAAAGCAGAACCACAAAACATCGCCTGTCAAGAAATGTGGAAAGACCTGGAGCTTTTCAGGAGATTGCTAGGGATGCGCTGACAGTGCTATAAGATGACACAGGGCTGATGTGTGAAGTCAGTCAGCTGTTCCTACCGCACAAAGTAACAAACTCTCATTCTCAAGTAAAATATTTGTGTTAGATGTTGGGAGATGAGGGAGAATCCCTCAGCAATTTTTTAATTATAAGGATAATGGGGCACTTGATAATGTCTGGAGATGCGAGAGAGCATCCATCAATGTGATCTTTAAGATCTGACTAGACAAATACCTGCCAGCTATTACTTTGTTGCGAAAAAGCCTGCCTCTAGGCAGGGACACTGTACCAGCAAGACTATTAAATCCTTTCCATCATACATTAATCCCCCTGCCCTTCAACTTTTGCATCTCATTGATTTCTGGAGCTTACATGTTCACATGTCACTTGTTCCCAGCAGCCTGAGGGAATTCCTAGCATAAATATTCCTTAGTCCTTATGTTTTTCTTTGCTCTTTGCTTAAAGATAAGAGTAAATGCCACTCTAGAAACAGCCAATACCACATTAAAGGAAAGGCGTATGATGAGGCCAAACCTGGGGGGCTGTGGAATACAGCAGGTGGTACTAAACTTCAGCTACCAGGTAGAATGCCTTTCTGCAGCTGAGATCTGGCTCACTCCTTCAGCCCTTCAGCTTTTATTTCAGCTTTTCAGGCTTGAAGCTGCTCTCTCCATGCCAGTAAATGAAACTTAAACCAAAGCAGCCTGCAAGCATGCTGACAAACAGCCCGGGTCATCTGCATCAGACATCAAAACTCTAATTTCAGCAGTCAGTAAATGGAAGAAAAGATCAGAACTTAAAGCAAGCCCAAACCCCTAAAATAAGTGTTGAACATTGTCTGGACGCTAACAAGAGGTCAGTCAAACGGCACTTATTTCCCATATCATTCAGAACTTTCAGTACAGACAGTTTTCCATTCTGGTAGCTCCTCTTTGCACACACACCAGGCATGAGAAACTCAAGGACTTTAAGGTGTTACAGACACATGGCAATCAAATACTGTGGAAAATTATTTCATTCACTTCAAACAAGTCAGTGAAATAAAACCAGTCTTGATAAAGTAAGGGTTTTTGCCAGGAATGCATTGTTTTTTCAACTGTTGTAACTGCAAAGGCATTAACAGATCAAGCCTCTGAAATTAATAGTGTTTTATTTTGTTCCACTGACACAACCGCAGCACCCTATTAAATCAAAACGCAACATCACCCAGTGGTGTTGCTGCTCACCCATTTTGTCAATACAAATCATCCACTGAAAGGAAGGAAATAACCAGGCACTATAGCCTGTGAAACAAGACTATCAAAAGGGTAAAACATCTGGCCTCTGCAACCCACACTGGAAAGAGTTCATCCCTCCTGGGAGAAGTGTGGGGGCAAGGAGGAGCTCTCACAGCAAGGAGAGCTTTTATGGCACAGGTGCCCCCTTGAAAATTAAAGCATTAATTTTATTAATTTCTTTTTTCCAAATCTCTCAAGAAAAGTTGTATGGGGGCAGTTTTACTACAGCTAGCATGCTGCCATGAACTGGTGGGTCAGCTCCACCCCAGGCACTGATGAGAGACTGTGAGGGTGGAGTTTCTGTCAACAACTTTGGTTTCTCACAAATACTCCTGAAGTTAGATACAATGCTCAGGGGTATCATATCCCCTTGTAACATGCTAGCACGCTGACTGGACATGCATTGGACTAAGTAGAGAGGGCCATGTCTTTGAGGCAAGGCAATGTCCTTACCATGACAATTAGCTCTGTCTACTCTCTTAAAAGCCCACAAACCACTACATTAGCTTGTGGATGAAGAGCCCACAGCTACAGAACAGCTGGGCAATGTGACTGTACAAACTGCCTAAAGCTACGTCAGTGGGTTTCAGTTTTCCTTCCTTGGTTAACCACAACCAGCAAGCTTGACAGACCAGCCTGCAGAGATCACTTTGCATTACTTTCATGGCATATTTCTTAATACACACCAGCACTTGGCCGTGTTTTCTACACATACACCACTTCTCCAATTTTAGGAGACAAGGTCTTGCTTACCTCAATACTACCTGTAGGCTTACCCAGCGGGACACTGGAACTAACTGCAGGTTAATATATAATAGGACTGCAGGTGCTATTGCAGGCATGGGTGGCAAAGCTGCCTCAGCCAATTTTCCACTTTCTGTGTGAATGCAAAGCTACAGCTGGTACCTCCATCACACTGGGTATCTGAGACACCCATGGCATTTGTTGTGCAGCAAAGACACCTCCACGGGCAGGTGTCCATTCATCACAGGAACAGCTTTGGGCAGATACAGGAACAGAACTCCAACATCCATCATTTCTTTACTGCAACTGCATCATCCTGCCCCAGCCTTAAAAGCCTGGCTGTGGTGTCAACCTCTAGATTTTAAAATGCTTCCTTTCTTCTGTGTGTATCCAGAGGAAGGCTCGGGAGCAGGCTCAGACCTGTGATTACAGAGGTAGTGTGTTTGCCTCAGCCCTTAAAAGGAAAGTGCAGCAAGACACAGCTACAATCTTGACATTTAAAAGTTAATTCTCTCCACAGGTTACATAGCTTTTACTGTTGATAGGTAGGAGAGCTTTTTTGGTTTTGTTTCCACCCCTCACAACTTCCGTCTTCCCCTCTCTGGTCTGTATTTCAGAAGACAGGTAAAACATATGGAGAAAATAGATGTTTATGTGGTACAGCACACTCCAGTAACAGAAACAAGGCTGCACTTAACTCATAGAAGTGAAACTGCTTGCAAGGTCTCTTGTCTGCCAACAGAAAAGAGGCTCAAACTGTACAGTCACAAATTCTAGGGGGATTCCTAAAAAGTTTCTTAAGGAAAAGTTAATTAAATTAATTAAAATTAAGAATAGCATCATTAAAGAAATCCAACAACTCAACATCCTTTGAAGAGCCAAACTCCCAGTTCCTACCTCTGCCTTCCTGTTGTCTCACACAATACGCTTCCTTATCCTCATTAAAGGGGCACTTACTAAGTTTAAAGTAGCTTGCATTGGGCATATATATATATTGTGTTTGTTTTTTCAGGCAACATCTCAACGTAGAGAGCAATGCACTAGCCAGTGTCTGACTGCTCTAGCAAAGAAACATTAATGCCTGCACTGAAACATGCTGAGAAGCCGCTCACCAGTGTTATCATTTAACAGCTTCTTATGTACTTACTAAGAATACTTGTAACATAAACTTTACATTGTCCTCTTCAGTTTTTAAGCATTTTGTTGGTTTCTCAGCTATAGCCTTTATCAGACATTCTTACTTCTTTATTGCCTCTAAGTCATTATATATTTTTACATCATTTTTTTTTTACAGTAAGATCCTTTCAAAAGCACACAGACACGGTAACACAATAACCTTCATCCTAGAGCTTACTGTTCTGTCAAATGATCCCTGGCCATTAAAATGGTTTCACAGTTTCAGTGAAGCAAGCTTTTTCTCTATCAGCACCTGAATTTGAAGGCATAGAAATGGTACCTACACATGGTTTTAATCAATCTGATACCAGGAGGGGAAAAAAAACATGGTTTATAGCATGACCTCCAAATCTGATTGCCAGGTCAGAGTTCTTATTTCTGAAGTTGGATTTGTTTTGCTCTAAAAATGTTAGGGGGTGCCAGGAAGCAATGGGCTCCATAAAAAATAGCTAGGCTATATCTTGATTTGAAATCATAGCCAGCAACATATATGGGTTACTTGTTAGGTGGATTGAAAGGTGTTCTGTCCCCAGCAGGTATCCTGGTGGAAGTGTCTTAAGAAGGTGCAAGGGACTTAAACCATGTAACCTTTTCGTGCGCAGTTTAGATTGTATTTTCAGGAATTTCAAGACTTAGCAGATGCCTTTTCAAAATGCAGTTTGCTTCCAGTGGGTCATAAGGGTTCAATACTGATTGTATTCTACCAGAAGACACTATAGCCGAGGAACAGTGTTATGCTACAGCTGCCTCAGTCAGATTTAAGATCTGTCTCTTTGGAGTTCAGTTACAGTGGTAAGTAGCTGTTATCCCACCAGAAAGAGAACAGGGGATGATCCCTCTCACTTCCAAAACATGAAAATACTAAACAGCCTTGCAATCATTTTATTCATTTAAGACAAAGTAACTGCTGCAGTTTACTTCACTGTGACAGCTTGAGGTATCCCAGATTTAAGGGTTGCTGGCCTCAAGCTTACCCTTCAGAGCACTGCAGACATGCAGGAGGAGAAGAAATTTGTCTTGCTGTGCTTTATTGAGTCTCTCTTGTTGTTAAAGAAAAAAAACCTTTGTAGGTCATGTAATGACTTCTTACTATGAATGTTTTCAGCTTGATAGCATGTGGGCTGTATCTGCAGTGTTGGTGTATGCAGGACCATGGAAACCACCGAGCAGGTCTCACTATTCCTAGGAACACAGTGTGTGCTGTATAAGCCTTCTGTGGCAGGCTTTTAAGATTAAAAAAATAACAAAACGGAGCTGAAAGTCTGCTTGAATCAAAGGCCAGAAGTAAGAAATTGTGATCCTTCACTTTCTGAAACTTGGTAGATGAAGCCCTAAACATAAAGCTGCTATAGTGTGCACCAATATGTATTGCCAGCACCAGAAAAGACTGTTCTGAGTCCTGCAACTGTACATGCCCCACCCTGTGTAAGTCAGTAACAAGCATGAGAACCTACATAGGTGCTTGGAGGCAGGCTTGGAAGGGAAACAGAGCTACAGCTTTTCAACCCTTCCCCACTACCCCCAGCCCTTCTACGCTCAGGCTCGTGCTGTTCTGATGGTGTGGTCAGTGTTGCCAGAATTTTAAAAGTCCCAAAATGAAATTTGGATGAGAAAATGGCAGGTGTGTGTGTAAGGCACCTTTGTATAAAATTCTTGTCTGTACTCCAGGTCCCAATCCCATGACTAATGCAGAGCCCAGAACAGCAAAGCTTTCAGTCATAGAGGCAATCTGCCAGATTTCTAAGGAAGATGTTAACTGCTTTCTGTAGGGAAACAAGACAACAGAAGTTGTTCAAACCTCTTTGCTATGTACTGTCAATGAACCAAGTATATTCAGTGGGAGAAGAACTGTATATTCACAGTGCCAGCTACAGTGTCCGCACAGAATAGGCACAGCCTCATACACATCACTGCTATGAGTACTACTGAGTGACAGGTAAGATTCATAAGGTTGTCATATCCTACACTTATTTTATTTCATTATTTCATCCATGTACATGAATACCTTGTCTCCTTAGGACTACTGCTGCAAGAAACAATGCTCTGAGCTGCTATCTGACCTCTTATATATATATATAAAATATATATAAAATATATATATTTTTTTTTTATTTGAAGTGCCACAAAAGCTTTGCTTTTCTTGAAAAATAACAAGAAAAAGAAGATGCACATCACTGGAGGAGCAGCACCTGTGAAACCTCCAATTCCATTCACAACTTACATAAGAGATGGCAATTAATAAGGGTTCATTAGTTTTGTTTTTCAATTAACAAGAAGATTAAGTTTGACACATGTTCCACAATATTGATCACTATGTGCCCCACTGTTAATTATATTTAGCAAGAGGCACGATGAGAAATGAGGAGCAGACTAAAGTTAATTCTGTTTGGGTTTAGACAGTTCACTGGTTTTCTTCAGCTAAAAAAATGGGTGCTCAAAGCTTCCCACCATGACATCACCTTCCTGTAAAGTAAGCAGCCAGAAGAAGATCCTAAGTTCATTACTGTACAAAGTTATGAGGTAGTTTTGATTTTCAAAGTAGTTTAAAGGAGTGTCTAAATGACCTTGCCCCACTTGATCATCGAATTCCTTTCTCCCTGAGGCTCATCTCTTGTCGGTACATTATCAGTGCATTGACAGTGGTAAAAACATGCTGTACAGCACCAGACTGGAGAGGACAACACGACTGACCATCTGTACAACACTGCTCACAAGGTTATTTGCTTTTATTATAAATAACCAAGATGGTCAAGCAACACATCGCCTTTCCATCTTCATCTTTATCTTGAATGAGAAGTTCTACTTTCAACCTCAGGTGATGTGTTTAAAGTTAGTACCTAGAAATACTGTGTGATGGTTTTATTATGTTTAATGCTTCTCACTTGTACAACACAGCCCATTTCTGCAAGAATACATTTCTCAGCAGGCAGTTCTGGGATTCTCAGACTGCACACGGTGCACAGTGGCAAAGGTCACAGCCCCCAGCATGCTTCCACACATTCACTTTCCTCCCAGTTCTGTTTCGCATTTCCTGAGCATCAGACTGTAAAAACCATTGACAGGAACCTGTAAACATTCCCTCTGCAGTGAAGCTGTAAACATACAAGAAAAAAATCAAAGAAACCCTAGAAGAAGCATGATAACCAGTATCATTGTCAGAGACCTGAACTACAATTACAAACACAATAAAACTGCTCCGAGTAAGGTAGAGGTAACACATGGAAAGGACGGCACTTGTAGCTGTAACGCATTTCAGGCTTAACACAGTGTAAGAAGTTTAACAAGTCTAGCCATTCTCTTGTCTGTGTCATCAGGAGAACCACATACAGTACACAAGCTGCTGTAGTATTTAGGCTTTACGTCAACCATACACCAACTTCTAGGATTCCAGATTCAGATAGTTTTTATGTTTTGTTTGTTCTAAACTCATTGACATCTCTTTTGCAACCTCTTCTTTCCCTTCCTGTGCACCGTTTTGCCAGTGTTGTATCTGACCTCCGGCATTATTACAGTCCCAGAGGGGTGTCCAAGCACCATGGGCTGTCTCTGCAGACCTGTAAGTGCCCACTCCTAGGGCAGTAGCACCTCTCCCTGACCAGGTCATGGAGGACCACAGTAAACAGAAGAGGCTCTCTGGTTAACTCCCCCTACGATAGGACAGTCTGTTGTGCTGTGTCTCCTTCAACAAATTTCAGCTGCTTGTTAACTCATAAGCAAATTCCCTTGGTCCGACAAACCTGCTGCGACAAGAATTCTTACAAGACAACATAACTAAAGCACCATTACCCACGTTTTCACCTGCTCCTCTGAAGACAGGAGGCAGAATATCAGCAGGTGGGACTGGAGAAGAGCCGGCACATCCCCACGCCGACCAGCCCAGCCTGGGAGCAGCTTCCGCAGCAGCCCGCGGCTCTTCACATCCCACCGCTGCCGCACCTTCTCGGGTGTCAAGCGGGGAGTCCATGCCCGCTCAGCGTCCCGTCCATGCCCGCTCAGCGTCCCCCCTCCCGCTGGGGGACCCTCCATCCGCTCCCGTCTTAACCCAGGGGAGATGCTGTCCCATCCCCGCCTCCCGGCTCGGCTAGTCCCGTTCCCCTACCTCTTCCGCCGCCGCCTCTGTGCACCTTGACGAGCACCTCCGCCCGGCCGCCGGCTCGCAGCTCCCGCTGCAGGTACAGCCGCCCCGACGCCCTGTCGACAGCCACAGGGGTTGCGCCAGGCGACGCCAGCTCGAACCAGCCGCCCGCCGCCCGGTCGCGGCTCCGCGGGACGGTAAAGACGGTGTCGCCCACCCGCGCCCCGGGGGGCAGCCGGGCCGTGTAGCGCCGAGAGCCGGGGCCCGGCGGCAGCTCGGTCAGGGGCAGGGAACGCGTCCACCGCCGCCTCCCGCCACCGCCGCCCTCCTCCCGCCGGCAGCGCACGGCGAGGCGCAGGCACTGCGCGGGGCTGCGCAGCGGCCGCGGCCGGCCGTGGTCTTGAGCCGCGACGCAAAGGCGCAGGCGGCGCAGCCCCAGCAGCGAGCCCACGGTCAGCACCTGCCCGCTGCGGGGCACCACGAAGAGCAGGTGGCTGCCGGCTCCCGGCGGCCAGGGCCCGTAGGTGAGACGCGCGTTGGCCCCCTCGTCGCCGTCGGAGGCACGGAGCCGGGCCACCTCCGTGCCCAGCGGGGCCAGCTCCTCCACCTCCCGCGGTCGCGCCGGCGGCAGGCGCGGTCGGTGGTCGTTGCGGTCCAGGATCCGGATCAGCAGCAGCGCCTGCCGCGGGCACCGTCCCGCCCGCCGCCGCAGTCGGAGCCCGTACTCGGGCTGCGCCTCCCGGTCCAGGCGCTCTGCCGTGCGGAGCAGCAGCAGCCCCCGCCCGCCTCCCGGCCGCCGCTGCAGGGAGAAGCGTGAGGCGCCGCCGCCCTCCAGCGCCCACTCCCCGGCGGGCTCCCCGGGGCCCAGCAGCCGCCGTAGCGGCACCCACAACCCCCGCACCCGCGTCCCTGCCGGGCTGTTCTCGGGCACCTGCCCGGAGAAGCGGAGCAGCCGGGGAGCGCTGCCGCTCCCCAGCCCCGCAGCCCCCCACAGCACCAGCAGCAGCAGGAGGAGGACCGGGAGCCGCCCGCAGCCGCCCCGACCCATCCCGCCGAGCAGCGCGGAGTTTTGCGGAGCGGAGCACCCACGGAGCTCACAGAGCCGCCGTCCCGCGGCACACACAGGAGAACCAGACCCGCCCCCGTGGCCCGGCAGAGCCTTAGGCGGGGACAGGGAGGTTCCGCCCCGCTCGTGGCGCGGGGTACGGCAATCCCGGGCGAAAGCCCATCTGCCCCATTTCCGAGTTTGCTTTTTCTATTTGCTGGGACTGGCGCTGTTCAACATCTTTGTGAGCGACACGGGCAGTGGGATTGAGTGTGCCCTGAGCACGTTTGCCGATGACACCAAGCTGTGTGGATCTGTGGGTACGCTGGAGGAAAGGGATGCCATCCAGAGGGACCTTTCAGGTTGGAGAGGTGGCCCAACGCCAGCCTCATGAAGTACAACAATGCAAAGTGCAAGGTCCTGCATGTGGGTCGGGGCAATCCCAAGCAGAAACACAGGCTGGGTGAAAAAGGGATTGAGAGCAGCCCTGTGGAGAAGGACTTTGGTGTGTTGGCTGGGGAGAAGTTCAGCATGAGTCAACAGTGTGCACTTGCAGCCCAGAAAGCCATCTGTATCCTTCCAATCAAAAGCAGAGTGGCCAACAGTGATTCTCCCACTCTACTTTGTTCTAGTGAGAACCCATCTGCAGTACTACATCCAGCTCTGGGGCACAAACACAAGAGGAACATGGACCTGCTCAAGCAGGTCCAGATGAAGGCTATGAAGATAATCAGAGGGCTGGAGCACCTCTACTGTGAAGACAGGCTTCAAGTTGGGCTTGTTCAACCTGGAGAAGAAAAAGCTCTGGGGAGACCTTTGAGCAGCCTTCCACTGTGTAAAGAGGCTGACGAGAAATCTGGAGAGGGACTTTTTACAAAGACATATAGTGATAGGACAGGGGGGAATGGTTTTAACTGAAAGTGGGTAGATTTAAAGTAGATTTAAATCAGACATTAGGAAGATGTTCTTTACTATGAGGGTGGTGAGGCACTGGCACAGGCGGCCCAGAGAAACTATGGCTGCCCCATCCCTGGCAGCATTCAAGGCCAGGTTGGATGGGGCGTGGAGCAACCTGGTGTAGTGGAAGATGTCCCTGTCCATGGCAGGGGAATGGAACTGGATGAGCTTTAAGATCCCTTTCAAACCAAACCATTCTGTGATTCTATGATTTCCTGTCTGCCCAGACACTCCCTTCTGTTCTCCCATAAGAGAGGAGGCCACAGGAGGAGGAGCTGTGTGCCCTGATAAGGGGGACTCCAGGGAATAGGGGCAACCTCCTGCTCTCCTGAGCATGGATGAAAACCCTCAGCCAAGCTACAAGAGCAACCAGTAATTGAAAGAGCAGAAAAAAACACTATTGCAGAAAGCAGAGAGGGCCTTGGGATACTTGAATCGTGGAGAAATAGTTGTAACCCAGCAGACACACCTTTGTGAGGAGAGCTGGGCTTGCCATTGAAGTGTGGCCTCTCTGGAGCACATATGCAGGCTCCTGCTCCTTCAGGGAAGATGCAGTTTTGGCAGAGATGGGAAGAACAAAATGTCCCAACACACAACATGAAACAGCACCAACTGTCACATTTAAAATTGCAGTCTTTGGGTGAAATTGTTTTGGAAATAGTGTGTGCTGTTCTTGACAGCAATACTGAAATGGCCCTTCTGAACTGGGCAAACACATCAGACCTGCTAAACATGCATAAAACAACCTGGGTACGGGAGTCATTGTACTGGTCATAGCCTGTTCTATGCAAGCATGAATTCGAGCCAAACCATTCCAGTGCCAATCCCTCCCCACTACTTGTCAAACCAAACAGTACTCATTTTCTCATTGCTCCAAGCAGAAGTCCCAGTAGCAGCTTCCATTCCTCCTGGTAAACTAGAACACCACCATCTCCCTTCACATAGTGATGGTAACAGCATAGGAAGAGCCTTTTGCCAAGCCTCTGCATCCAGCTGGTCAAACTGGGTATTTGTCCATTAAAAACACTTCTTCTGCAGTTTTAGACACAGGTTTGCTAGTTTTCCTGGAACAGTGTGAGGCAGGCGGTGTGTTTGTTGCCAGCTGTGTAAGTGCGCTAGGAACATACCTCGGCCGGAAGGGAAGCTTTGTTCAAGACAGCCAGAAACCACTGCAATCAGCTTTAGTCAAATATTACAGGCAACAGACAAAGGTGACGATCAGCTGCTAGATCTGCACCTCTGCTCCCAGGGGGATCACAAGGAGAAGGGATTGTTGGGAGATCACATTGCAATTACAAGCTGCCAGCCTTTATTTTTACCAAGGAATTTTTAAGGAATGGTTTACTGGTAACAGCAGGAAAGTAACCATCAGGATCCATCTATGGTCCACACCAAAGCTTGGTAGCAAGCTTTTGAGTGTGTTATCTTTACTCTGTGCCCTACATAAAAATAAAATACAATTCCCTGCCTCACAAAGGCACTCTGAAGCTCATTAACGCACAACACTTGAATGAGCCAGCCCTACCACCCAAACAGAAATTCAGTTTAGAATCACAGGATCATAGAATGGTTTGGGTTGGCATCCAAACCATTCAGATCATCGAGTTCTAGGATTAGTTTGCTTGCTGAGAGTTTGTGTAAGGCCCGCAGGACACAACACATTTCAGAAGAGGGCAGGTTGTGCTGTGTCTTGGTACTGATCAAAACTTGTCTTAAAACAGGACAGGCTGAGAGAGTTGGGCTTGTTCAGCCTGGAGAAGAGAAGGCTCCACAAAGACCTTAGAGCAGCTCCAGTGTTTAAATGCGGCCTATAAGAAATCTGGAGAGGGACATTTTACAAGAGCAAGTAGTGACAGGACAAAGGGAACAGCTTTAAACTGAAGGAGGGGAGATTTAGATTAGATACTAGGAAAAAATTCTTCCCTGTGAGGGTGCTGAGGCACTGGCACAGGGTGCCCAGAGAAGCTGTGGCTGCCCCATCCCTGGCAGTGTTCAAGGCCAGGCTGGATGGGGCTTGGAGCAACCTGCTCTAGTGGAAGGTGTCCCTGCCCATGGCAGGGGGTTGGAACTGGATGATCTCTAAGGTCCCTTCCAATCCAAACCATTCTGTTATTCTGTCATTCTCTAGCAAACCTTGCTGGTGAACTGAAGACTGTGAATAGCAACCACTAAATCTAAGAACTGCTATTCTGAGGCCAAATTACCAGCAAGCCTGACAGCCCTCTTCAGCACCTCTCCGGCAGCTGTGACAAGCCCCTAGAATACAACCAGCAGCTCAGATTACAGATTGGATCATCATAAAGTGGGCCAATTGGGAGGAGAAAAAAAAGCAGCAGCATTTATGCAGGCGTCAATAATGCAGAAAGAGATGCAAAGTACTGTTAGTGCCTCTGAAATAAGTTTGCGTGATGATACAAAAACGAGGCTTGATTTTACTGTACCTTTCTAAAACTGCATAAACAGGCGGATCAGTTCTGCAGCAGTGATGTCTGTTATTGTTCAGCTGAAGTTAGATCAACCAAAAAACCTGCTTGTGCTCTTTCCAGCACCCAGCCCTCACTCCAGCGAGACCACAGCTTCCTGCTTGGGGTCTCACAGACAGCACAACACAATGTACTCAAGAAGGCAGCTGCATTCTTGCCCTTCCTCATTCAGCTTTCTTCAGAGGGAAGAATGGTTTGGGGCATCCTCATCTTTCAGTCCCAACCATACTATGATTCTATGATCTTACAGAATCTGCTAGTATTTACTGCAACAGCGTAAAAAGTCCATTTTAACACAGTTTTGGTCTTGCTATAACCAGTCACTATAATACTATCAGGAGTCATGGCTTAGCAGCAGATGTTAGTTATATCTTTGAAACAAGAAGAAACTCCAAGGCATTGTAAAGGCTGCTCAGAACTCTTGAAATTAAATGTATATACTGCTGGTGTGTTATAACTTATTGAATAGGTCTGTAATACTCTAGATTGCACATTCTCTATATGCAATTTAATTCATAATGAAATGCATCTCATCTGATTACTATTAAAAAACATCTACCACATTTGCTACATAAGCAATCTGAAAGCATAAAGGAACTGAAGTGTATTTGTCTGGGCCACAGCAAAACTCGGAAAATCTGGGAAACTATGTCCTGGAAACAGAGCACAGAGCTACCATTTAGGGGGAAAGCCCCCAAAGCAACAGTAATTTTACCTGACACCTTCAATCACTGATCATAATCAGAATATATATTTCATACAGAGATACATACAGACATAAAATACACATTTTTATACACACCTATTTATATCCAAATATAAATTTGGATATATTTATTTATATTTATATCCAAATATAAATATAAAATTCTATTACATATAATAGGATATTCTGTATTTCACAGCTGGTAACCACAGTCTCAGTTTTGGATAAAGACATGGAAGAGCACCCAAACATCAACATGTATTTCATGGTGCCAGGAAGCTCCATCTCCCTTTCAGACAAACAATCAGAAAGCCCAGATGCTGGAAGAATTAAGGGATAAACTTGGATACTTCAACATTGGTGCATTTTCTGGCTTGACTAAAAGGAAGCAGACTGATGAATGGTCAAACTCAGAACCATGATGAATTAAAGATGTAAATACACATTTTTTTAAGTGTCATATGACTGATTTTTGGAGAAGCACTTCATAGCGTATTTCTACCATCTTCAGAATTTAAAATAATCTCAAGGTTTTCATATCAGTACATGGTAAATTACTACAAAGTAGTAAAATGACAGAAAGCTCCAATACATGTAATAACAACCTGTAAAAAGTCAAGACAGATGGTACATTAGTTGATTAAAAAAATAAAATAAAATGAATAAGCACTTGATGCTGCATAGCAATTTATTTCCAGGTGACATGCTTGCTATGGGCAGGACCTTGAGGGAGAAAGGCAGAGTTCAGTAGTTCCATATGAAGCACCTCATGTTTTGCTGCTCATCCTCATGCCAGTGTGTCTCAAGAGGTCACCACAGCCAGCATGACATATGGATCCAGTTCGAGCATGCTGCTATACCTTGACATCTGCAAGAGTATTGACGCTGCCTCATCAAGACACGTATCTGAGCCATGCTCTACAGTCTTCACTCGACTGAAAGTTGCATATGCAAACAGTACAACAGAATACAAAAATCACTTCATTACCACAGCAGAGGAAGGTTAATTCATTATGAACTACATGGTTTTGTGAAAGGCTATCAGACTTCTCAAATGAAAGAATAAACCAGTTTGTGTCCCAAACAATCCATACTTTCTGGACTTGGCTTTTATTACAATTTTTTTTTTTTACAGAAAACAAGAGAAAAATATTTACTATGTATACATTATTTTGATAAAAAACTGTCCAAGACAACAAACAGGATAAAAGGAATTGGATTCCTTAGAGTTGTTATTAAATAGCTGCACATAGATATGTCCATATGCCATATACACTACTGCCAAACATCACTGTTAACAAGTAGAGCACCACCAGAAATTCTTCTGCATTACTAAGTAACAAAGTTCGAAGGCATTAAGCACCCACCTCTTTTCCATCAAATAAACAGGTAACCTTAAACATCACTTGAAAGGCAGAATTACATACATTTAGCTGTGCTGAAGTCAGAAACATTGCCAGATTAATTACACATTTAAACATCTAGCTGAGGTACCAAACAGTTTAGAAGACCTTTAGGCATCACTAGCTCTGCATTTGGCGTAGTAAGAGTGCAGCAACAGAAAGGTGGTATTTTCTTTTAGCTGTACTGATGGTGTAGGAATGATTACTAAAGTAACACACACTGTACGTTTTAGAATTACCACTTTTCAAAAGTTTTTAAAAGAGTACTAAAGGCATAATTATACAGATTTATGTTGAGGTATTATTTCACATAAAATATTGCTTGTGTTGGAATCAACTCAGCTTTTCTTTCATCTCTAATACCACAGTACTCTAAGAGTCCACCTGTCAGTCCATATTTAGGAGATTCATAGGTTCAACCACCAATTAGCAAAACAGAAGCCACTCATTACATCTCCAAACACAATAGCAAACCAGACTTCTCTAAACAGAAACAGAACACACATGCCCGCGCACCCACACACACAGCCTACACTTTCTCCTTTTAGATTTTTGGTTAAAGGATTGGTTATAAAAGTTACAGCAGTCATTACAAAAGGTTTCAATGACAGCTGACAATCCCTACAACCTGCATGCACAGCTCCTAGTCATGCAAGTTGCATGGGAAACCTCATGAAGGATCATAAGATTTGGACATTTGCAGATGACTTAGTAAAAATAAGGCGGTAAGAATAAGATCTGGTCCCTAACCTACCTTTCAGTAACCAGTAATGCCACAGAGCAAATACTCTGAAGAATTTTCAATGCCTGTTAAACCTTTTGGCCTCCTTTCTTCCTTATTTGTGCATCTCCTACTTACCCCTTCTCAGTGGAAATCGCATTTAAGATTGTAGTGTAGTAAACTGTATTTCCATTTACTTTGGAAGAAATAAAAGCAGTATTTTTTTTAAATAATAGGAAAAGGCATTTCAGAAGCTTCATTTAATTAGTCTCAAACATCTCCTGGCAAATCTATCAACTGAATTCAAGTACATGGTAATTCAGGAAGTGAAAGAGCATTTTTTTTTAAGATTAAGACAGAACTACACATCAGTTTAGCTGCGGCTCGATTAAACTTTAACCCACAACTGTAATTGTAACAGGTGAGTGCCTGAAAATACTGTACTCACTTTATTTTTCCAAGGTAATCTTTCTGCCTTTACTAAGATCAAGCATATCAGAAATTGGAAACGTGAAGGAGGAAATAAGCAACACAAATTGCTATGCAAATTCTTACATCAGCTGTTGGATAACCGGAATACATCCTAGCTGCATCTCTTACTAAAGGAACATCCTCAGAGACCAGGGTATTAAGACACAATGGAAGCTTTAGAAATCAGAGGGACAGGGATTTAGAAAAAGAAAAACAAACTATCAAAAGAAACCCAACAATCTTCACAAAAAGAAACACCAACGGAGTTTTCTGTTTGTTTAATAGAGGCTTGCAAGGCACATGTTTCAACTGAATTGCAACATCTACAGCAAAACAGATCAAAACTTGTAAAATGTTCCCCTAGGCCTTTCAGGGAGTTAAACCTGAGACCTGGCTGAAAACCAAGCTCAGGTTGTGTACTAATCTGATGCAATCATGCCCTATTCTTGTCTGAGGGTTATAATGAAAATTACTGCTTATTTTTCACAGAAGGTGGAGATTAAAATAGACAGTAATACTTTCGCTAATCAATAGCAGGATAAGAAATTCAGGCTCATCTTTCTTGGTAAGATATGATTCTTCCAGTCACTCATTTTACAAATGATGCCCTTTTTACCGGAACAACAGCAGTATTTCTACCACATAAAAGGTTCATTCTGTTATTTAAGGTTGCTGTGCCAACTGTGCTGCAATACAATTTTCTCTAATATAAAAAGCAAGGTAAAAACCTTAAATGATTCTCCTAAAGCAGAATCAATTGAAGTATCAAGAATACATCTTAAAAACTATGACAAAACTAACAACTAAACTACGTCACAGTTCAAATAAAGTTCAACATGTTTGTTTAAACATGTAGAAAGGCCAACATGCTACAAGGTAGGTTTTTTTAGAAGTACAGATGGCCTGTTTTGTGGGTCTTTTCTTAACATATGTGCTTTACCTGTAAGCATTCAAACTATGTGGAGTAACACATACATACAGTACTGCAGTAAAACACAACAGGCAGTCAAAGATAGTTAAATATTGCATCTTGGCATGGCAATCTAAGGCATGAAGCCGTAAGCTGTGCGACTTCATCCACCCAAGAGCAGTTGTAACCCTGAAGTTTGCCACCTGGAATGCCTTATTGCTGTTATGAAATGATATTCATGAATGATTAACTTCAGGCGAGCAAGTGACTGACAGACATGTAACAGCGATTCAAACAAACTTAAATTGTATAAGGAACGCTAATCTTACTTCCAAATATTACATCTACTTCCATACTAGCACATAGAGAGAAGGCTCCTGCAGGCCCACCATAGCTTCTGTTCTTACATGGTAATTGAAAAGTCCAGTTCAGTAAAACATACGCACTTGTGCGTAAGCAAATAAATGCAGACTGCATTTGGCCAGAGACACACATACACACTGCCATCAACAAGACTGCATCCCAAGAAAGCATGCTTGCTTTTAATTTGTGACTCAGTTATACTGATGAAGGTCTCTCTCAATGACTATACCCAGTATATTCTATGGATTTATCTGAACATTGGCTTCCAATAAAATACATAATTTAACATATTGTCAAGACTCAGAGGCCTAAAAATATAACTGAATGTAGAAAATAATTACAGACATGTTGACTTTGATAACAATAAAGCTTTTTCTTTTAAATCACTCCAATAGTGATAACAGGTTTTAAAACATCTCAGCACTGCCTGTTAGTGTAAAGTAAGCAAATGCATCTGCATAGAGCAGAAAAGAATCACACATATCACCAACATGCTGCAGTTCCTAATAATTTCAGAGTTAAAACCTCTGAATTTGCATTTCATCAACAAGTGTGGCAAGGATAGTTTTGCAGCTTTCCTTTGCAGAATGGTTTGCAGATTGTTCAGTTGAAGGTTCATCCTATTGTGCTAGACCCTTCACTACAGACATCTGGGCTCCAAAGAAACATTCCCACATGCCTGACAGACTGGTCTCTGGCCCAGGTGTTACACGAATCCAAAACTGCAGGTAACTCCTAGTAGGTGAATGACCTCTTCCAAAACTTACATCCTGGCTTTTTGTCCAGCTACACCTATGTAAGCAAAGCTAATGTTACCTTTTAATGGATTTTCCACTTACAACACCAGGATAAGGCCCAGAGTTGTCATTAAAGCATCATTTTCTCTTAAAAGCATATCATCCAGCAAGAAACATGATGAACACATAATACATTAAGAAAAATAGTTGTAGATGCAAAAAGAGTCATATAAGGAAGACAAATTTCAGAGGAAGCAAGATTGCAGAGTACTTTCCCAAATTTTAGAAGATCTCAGTGTAGTTGCATAATTGGTATAAAAATAGCTATGCAAAACTGTACCACTATGTATTAATGGTGGTGCTTATAGTTTTTTAAATTATAGTTATGGCAATATCTTATGTAGCTATAACATAATATGTTGAATGAAATGAGTATCACCCATCCCTACATACACACATACAGAGGTACCAGCACGCAAGCAGAGGAGGTGAAACAGAAGTGCAAAAGTCTCAGTAGCAAATCTAGTTGTCCTGCTACACTTGTCTAAAAGCAAGTATGGCATACTGCTGTATACTGGCCCATTCTTATAGCTGCTGAGACACACATATGCATACACACATATACACTCAAGCATGGAAAAATCCTGAAGACAAGTTCTTTCCATACTGAATATCTGACCTGGTCAACTTCTACTGCTAGGTATAAGTCCAAGCACTTCCACCATGTCTTCTACATGTCTCTAACAATGTAGAGATCAGTGCCTTAATCTAAGGAGGTGCAGTTTAAATAAGATCTTCCTTATTTGACTTATACAAACGCTACAGTTACACATATGCATGAATGTGTGTTTGATAAACACAGAAATGCTTAGTGGAAGAATTAAAATAACAAAAACCCCAAACACTTACTTGAAAAGACTCAGGATACCAACTGCTTTCTTACTAGAAAATAAAAGCTGTACGTCTTAAATGAGCTCTTTAAATAACTTCTCTGCATTACTGAAGTCTATCCACATCAGCTCTCTAACACTAAGGTTAGAAATCTCATTTACATGAAGATGATTTATAATGCGAAGAAAAAGGCAAAAACCTGGAAGACTGTCACACTTTGTAGAGACTGTAAAATTGACAAGTTTTCCTGTTTCCTTCAAGGATGATATCTGTGTCTGCTGATCTGCAGTTCAAAGAATTCCAGTTTGGTAAAATAAAGTTGTCAATACACTGCATATACGCACATGTATCTGCAAAAATAACTTCCTTGATCAAAAGGTACTCTTCCAACTGAATTCCATTCACAATTAATCCTCAGAAAGAAGCCTGCATGCTTTTTCATGACTGGAAGGATATCACAGTGTTGATTTTATATACGAAGTAGGATCTATTCCAGTATACTCGAGTAAAATAATTAACATATGGAGAATAGTTCATTTTGATTTCATGACAAAATCGTCCATATTTTGAGTCGGCATAGCTGTCGCCTTCCTCACAAACCACCTGCCAGAAAAGAAGATCTAATTAAAATACTGAAGATCAGTGGTTACAGAACATAACTCTATACATGTAATTTACTCCTGTATTCTGTAAATTTCATTTATGATAAACATTTAATTTCCATGCTGTATGATGAAAACATATTCCTCAATAATTTAACCATCTAAAACGGCCTTTGTGAATTAATACCTTTGCAGGATAGCAGACATGAACTTTATTCATACAATATAGAACAAGGGTAGTGCAAATTATCCACATGCCCTGTTCACCCAGTGGCTCAAACCTGACTTGCACATAGCATACCACCTGTATAGGGTAGGAAACCCTCAATGATGTTTTCCAGGCCAAGGAAGTTTGACATACCTAATAAAGCCTGAAGACACACACACGTATCACCCTATAAATTCCAATCAATTGACTTGGAAGTAAAGTGCTTGTGCACTTTAGTATCTACTATCCAACATTCTTAAAGAAATCCCTTTGCTACTCCTTCTGATGGCACAAATTTACATGGGTTTAAGAAAAGCTGGTAGGAAAAATTAATGGAGAAAAATCTGTCAGTGGCTACCAAATGCAAAGATATGCCCTATGAGCTACAATCTTTTAGCAACAGACTGCTAGAAAACATCTATCAATAATCATATGCTCTCAGCCAGTATCAGAAACAAGATACCAGACTAGGATTATGGGATTTTGTCCAATCTAGAAAGTAATACTTACCTCTTTAAACACAGCAATTTAGAAAACAGAACCTGTCAACAGCATAACAGCATGCCCACTGTCTCACCTACTTTGGTAATAAGTAAATGCTGCAGTCTCCAGCTACATATGCCTTGGCCTCTACCAGTTTGGAAAGCCTTGATTATCTTTCAATACAACTAAAACAATCTTTGTTAGCAAGCAAATTGAGAGGTTTTTTTCAAAGCTTCTGAGACAACACACTGACAACTCTCAGGAACAAACTATGTCAACTTTCTGACCCCCACTCTTTCCCTCCCAAAAAAACCCAACCAACCAACCAACAAATTCCACAAAAAAAACCAAACCCCACAAAAAAACCATGAACAAAACAAAACAAACAACCAAAAACCCCCACAACTTTATTCTGTTGGAAATTAAACTCTTATCATGAACTCTTATCTTATTTTCCCTTTCTTAATCTCTCCATTACAGACAGGATAACCTTTTGTCACTTTGACAATCCTAATTACACAAAAATAGTAACAGTTTATGTGTACTGCCAGCACAGTGTGTGGCATTTATCAAAGACAGACTCCTTGCATTGGATACTGTCTTTTGATGTTAGAAGCAACTGTTGACTCTCTCTCCCCTGTTGACCTGAGAATAAGCAATCAAACTCTAAGTGAGTTCTGGGCCACTCCTGCCTTTGTAAAGGCAAAACTTCCGTTGGATTCACAGGAAGCAGAAGAACGAGTGGCAATGAGATCACTCTATAAACCCCATCTCATTCCCCACTTCATCAGCAAAAGCAGCACTGTCAGCGTTCAGAACAGACACAGCATGGCAGTGACTGAAGTAGCATTCATGTATATATTCATAACTCTACAGTTTATTCAATCAACCATCTTTTCAGCAGCTCTGGCTTAAACTATCTATTGGGGTGCTAACCTATCTGCAAGACCAACAGACTTGTGACCTCATCAGTACCAAACAGGCTGTACTGGATTGAATGGCAGGCTGGTCTTCATCCCAGGCAGAATTTTAGAAGAACTCAGTTTATCCATTTTAAAATTTCATCTTCAAGGCTAGTAAAGAATGCCCTCTGAGGCAGGGCTTTACTCCTTTTGTAATAGCCTCTTCAGGTGTTACGGTCTTAAATATTTACATATAGTTAAATGGTATTTAATGATTAGCAGAAAAGCAGCACAGGTACTAACGTACCAGGAAGGATTAGGGCAGTTAAAGAATAATACAGGGTAAGATTACAGGTGTGTAAGAAACAGACAAATCAAAACTTAATTCATCACTTGAAATTCATGAGTCTTTGTCTACATGTCAATTACAATCGGAAAAATAAGACAGGCCCTATGAGAACATTTCATTTAAAATTAATTATTTGTGCATTCAAACATTCTTTTTTTCTTACTGTTACTTACATGACCATTAGCAATGTCCAACAGATCTTTAACTCTGCATCCTCTTACAGGTCCCACTTCATTGCAAATGGAATCTTCAATAATCAGAAAACTGGCTTTGTAAGATGTGAGTATCTTATAAATATCCTCTGCTGACCTTTTTGAATAGATCTGATAAATCTATAAATTAAGAAAACATATTCATGCAATGCAAAATCCAGTGACAAATTAAATACTTGGGGAAGGAAGTTAACTTATCTGTAGTAATAAATTATATGTACACGCCAAGCTATAAAATGTTTGGTTTTGAAATCTCCAAAACAAGTGATGTAATGGCCAGCTGAATGGGACATATTTGTCTCTGCTGAAGGCAAGTTCTCATTTTATATACTTCAAGCGGCCTGAAAAGTCTTCAGAAATAGTATTTTGATATTTGTTCCTGTCCAGCTTGAAGCACTGATAATCTACTTGATACTCCCTTCCTTGTTTGCTAGACTCCTATGTCCTCCTTCCTTCCAATATATCTCATGTTTTTCCTCATTACATTTGGGTGAAGAGGAAGACAGTTCCTGTGAGATGCCACATTAATAGAATTGGATACTTACATTTTCATTTCTTTTCAGAAGATCATCATCATTATACAAAGGCAAGCTTGACACCATCCATCCGGTACAAAGCTTAATCGCACCCATCAACTGTGGGCTGCCTGCAAACACAGCAGCCACAGGAGCCTGTCGCCTGCAAAAGCAACATCAACACACGTCTGAGTATAGGATGCATTTCTCAAAAAAAAGGTTTTAATTTTATACACTGTATGAATCTTCTTAAGGTATAAATTGGAGTACATGAAGAAATCTTAGAGGGTCTAATTACAATTGATGTTAATGCTGCAGTGACAGTAGTTTCCTTGCCAGGAAAAGCTCAGACCTGCAGCAATATGGAGTTCGCAAGGAATTCCTCCTGTTGGGGCAAGGGCTGGACATTGTCCTCCCCTCCCTGCAATTCACGGAGCACCATTCAGAGAGGTCCAGGAACGCATCAAACAATTGCTCTTCTGAATGGTTGCTGACTTGTGACAAAACAGGCTTGAGAGGGAGGGCAGGTAGAAATAGGAACATAATGTTTCTTGAAAGTCAAAGATTTCTGATTATTTTCATTTGATCTCTAGGAGCATATATCTCATTATCTATGAGGAAACAATATCATGCTACAGAATAACATCTGCAGTAATTCTGTTTCTGAATTTGGTTTAATCTTTTCATTATTTGCATTCCTGCTTTAGTGAAAGAAAACAGTCATTGTCATACTTTATTACAGACTTTGGGCAACTTTTTCTGCAGAGAAAATTCAAAATAAGTTTATATTAGAAGAGAGAAAAACTTAAGAAAATATACTGCAGTGATGACATTCAATTAAAATTCCAGTATGGATATCCAAGTATATCCTTTAAAAAAATAATAATTAAAAAAAATTCTTATTTTCATTAAAAATATTAACAGCTGCTACAAATAAGGGTAGTCAAATTGCTCTTAGCTGAGCAAATCTCAGTGCCATTCACCATGATTAATTATGTGCTTGAAGTGTAATGCATGCAGACTAATGTAAAAGCCATTAGGTACTTGGCATTATTCCATTTGCTGCCATGAAGAGCTACAGCAGTGGCAAACAACATACACTACTATTAACAGAAAGAAGAAACTGGCTGGAATACCACAATTACCAGCCTTTCCTTTTCTGAAGATGAACAGGTTGACATTAAAGACTGTATAGACACAGAAAATAATATAAAAAAATATACATAAAAATACAGTTAAAGGCAAGTTATCTGAACACAGGGGATCTCATTTTCAGAGAAGCGCAGTTCCTAATGACATAGTCCAAAGCTAGATTGAATGAGACCAGAATCCAGTTCTGAAACTTTTGGTGAGAAGAAACACACATCTGTGAAAGTAACTTGCCTCAGTATTAGCTGTGTATATGGTTCAGTATGAACTATATAACATAGCTCAGTATTTGCTATGCCCTATCTAGCCAGACAGGCAAGAACCCTTCCAGCCTTCTGGTCAAAGAGGAAGTTTGAATCATACATGTTATACTGTATGTATCTTGACTGAAGTCTAAATGGTGGCATTCAGGCATTTCATTTTACTGTCCCATGCACACAAGAACTGCAGCGTTTCTGCCCCCTGTTGGCATCACAAGAAACATGAGAGCCAACATGAATCTTCTAATCGACTGGAAAGGTAGCATGCAAAGATCCAGGTACTGAGTGTCCACCTTTATTTGGAAATTAGGTTTATCAATGATATTAAACATGATTTGCCTGGGTGTTTCAGGATGTTCTCCTCTTGTAATCAATGATAAATAAATTCTGTTTCTTTCCATGGGAGTAATACCAAGCTTAAAATACACATTTCTCCTCCCATGTATCACGGAATGTCTTAGCAAGAGAAAACTCAGATTAATAGAGGGAGCTCCACAAAATGCTGAGATAAAAATACCCTGATATAAAGTAGTAAAACAGAAATGTAGGACTTCAAACTTACTTTATCCATGTCATAAGTTCTACTGTATCAGGATCATAGAATTCTTGCAGTTCTGAAAGCTCTGTCATTATCCTAGGGAAAAACTGATGGAAACATATCTTTGGTTACTTACAGTTAATATAATGAGATGCTCTCTAGATTACTGAAGTCCTTAAGTAACACAACAGAAATGGGTGTCATCTAAGCTTTCCCTCCTGATTGGTATTTTTGTTTGAATATTTTGCAAAACACAGTTTATATTTACTTAACAGGGTAGACCACCTCCAAAATAAGTACGTCAAACACAAGTTCTCACCTCTTTCTATTTTATTAGAACACTTATAATTAGACAAAGAAACCAACCAAAAAAACCCAACAACAAAAAAATCCTATAGGACAACAACATTCATCAACTTTAACTGGTCTTAAATGCATCAAAACCATAGTTCAGGTTTTCAAACACAAATACATATATAAGTAAGGGCACTGAACCAAGAAGCTGATAAATGTCTCATAGTAAACTTGCTTGAACAGGAGGGGTTGGACTGTTGTGACTTGTCTTAAAGATACTATGCAAGAAGGACAGGAGTAAAGAAATTTCCTAGAAGAGCATGAGGTGGATAGTCTGCCCGGACTTTCCTCTGGCTTTTACTTCAACCAGTGAAGAAAAGTACAGTATATTGTAGTAAGTAGGACATGCCAGTTTACACTCTTGAAAAACATTTTGGGAAAAGAAGGGATTCTGGAAAGCCAAGCAGAAAGCCAACTCCTTCAGACCAGCCCTGATTGCAAGCCTGCACTATGGCTTCCCCATTCTGTCAGGTTTGAGGGGTGAAGGAACAACAGGTCCTTCATTAAGACATGAGATGTTGCCACTCCTTTAGCTTATTTCAGATAAACATCTGAAGAAGGCATGGCTAGAAGCTGATCAGCCTCAAGGAGCTGGAGCACATTCATGCTGTTGTAAATGCTAAGTGAAAACTAGTAGACGCTAGCTCTTTTTGAAAAGGATAAAGTTTACAGGTTATGTCAGATTAAAGGAACAACTTACCTGGGGACAGCCAGAGTGGACAGTCAAAAGTGAGAGCCTGCTTTTAACTGAGGGGTTTCCACCCCATTACCTCGACAATTCAGCTGTCAAGTGATAGCAGTTCACAACCAGCCACGATAGGGTAGCACAAGAACAGCTGCATATGTCTGTATCAGGGCTGAAAGCTGCAGCAGCACTGTAACACATAGACCTGATCTGTCCCCAGAACAATCGACGACAGAAAAAGGAATCGCTACTGCCACCTCAAGGAGAATCGGCTTCACTCATCAATCAAAGCCCTTAGAAAAATCTAGTTAGATGCGGGACTATGCCAGGCTGAGTCAGAAGGTGGCCAAGCAGAAAGATGTTGAGCTCTACACTGAGCCATTTATAGCCACGGTAACAGATTAAGAGCCTCAAGGCATTTGCACTGTCCCATTACTATTAACCAAAGTTTTCAAACTCAGTGATGAGTTGCGAACCTGAAGAGCAGTGCTTAAAAGCAAAAGCTGGATCTGCGATAGATTAAGAGTTTGGACTCCTAAAACCCAAACTCTCACACTGTTTTTATTAAAAATGAATCAGAATCAGAATGGTTTGGGTTGGAAGGGATCTTAGAGATCATCCTGTTCCAATCCCCTGCCATGGGCAGGGACACCTTCCACTAGAGCAGGTTGCTCCAAGCCCCATCCAACCTGGCCTTGAACACTGCCAGGGATGGGGCAGCCACAGCTTCTCTGGGAAACTTGTGCCAGGGTCTCACCACCCTCACAGTAAAGAATTTCTTCCTAATACTTAATCTAAATCTTCCTCCTTTCAGCTTAAAGCCATTTCCCCTTGTCCTATACCTACATGCCCTTGTAAAAGTCCTTCTCCAGATTTCTTGTAGGCCTCCTATAGGTACTGGAAGTCTGCAGTAACGTCTCCCTGGAGTCTTCTCTTCTGCAGGCTGAACAAGCCCAACTCTCTCAGCTTATCTTCATGGTTCTGAGTTACCAGCTGGGCTTAAACGACAATACAGAGGTGCTCCAGCCCTCTGATCACCTTCACAGTCCTTCTCTGGACTCACTCAAGCAGGTCCATGTTCCCCGTGTTGGTGCCCCAGAGCTGAAGGACTGCAGGTGGGGTCTCACGAGAGCAAAGTAGAGGGGGAGAATCACCTCCCGTGACCTGTTGACCACACTCCTTTTCATGCAACCCAGGCCACATTTGGCTTTCTGGGCTGCAAGCACACACTGCCAGCTCATGTTGACCTTTTCGTCGGCCAACACCCCCAACTCCTTCTCCTTGGGACTGCTCTCAATCCATTTGCTGCCCAGCCTTAACTCAGAATCATTTGGTCAACTAGTTTCCTCTATTATAATACATTTCATAACACTTTTGACCAATTGTAGATCTTTTTCAAGAGGATATCTACTTCTCTGGTAGAAATGTCTAAAGAGTCAGATTAAACTGCAACCAAAGTTTCTATAAGAACATCAATGTTACAAAACGTGTTACAATACTGGTCAGGACTGGCTTTCATATTTGAATTCCTATAAAGTTATCCAAACTATTTTGAAGCTCCATCAATGCAGCACAGAGTTATACTTTATGGGGTATTTCCCATTTTTTTTGCACTTACAGAAATTTAAAAAATAATTTCCAAATACCCTTCTCCCCCCCCCGTGTCTGTGACTTGCAATAAAGGACTAAGTATTTATTTTAAACATGGAAACATCTGTAGCTTTACTTCCCTCTAATGTAGTATACACACACCTCTACACAGTGCTCTGCATGAAGGATTTAACTCCCATTATAATTTGATGGGAGCTTTTCAAACAGGTTATTCATATATGGCCTCCCATAATTTTACTTCCATCTAACCTCACTCCCTCTCACTAAAACTAAGATTGGGGCAAAACAGTTTTTAATATCCTGAGTTTTTATTTGGCAGTATTTTCTTGTTGAGTCAGTTTATATATCCAAAGCCTAATAGCTGCATATAATGGTCATCATTTAAATTTAAACACTTAATTACAGTAAGCAATCATTAACAAATTAGATTGTCAAATAACTCATACTGAA
The DNA here is from genome assembly GCA_009867235.2 of Psittacus erithacus. Lineage (NCBI taxonomy): Eukaryota > Metazoa > Chordata > Aves > Psittaciformes > Psittacidae > Psittacus > Psittacus erithacus. Next base: position 65,281 of record WYDI02006460.1, read on the forward strand.
AAATGTAAACAGTTTTGTTTAAAAAAACCCAAACCTAAAACCATACTTTCAGTGGATGGATGAAATTCATCCATGGGTCCTGAAGGAGCTGGCAAATGAAGTTGCTAAGCCACTGTCCATCATATTTGAAAACTCATGGCAGTCAGGTGAAG
>WYDI02006461.1:0-28537 GCA_009867235.2 Psittacus erithacus
CTCAACCCATGCGAGTTACATTCTTTTGATTCTCCTCCCCATCACTCCGGGAGGGGGGGTGGGGTGGGGTGGGGGTGGTGGTTAAAGGAGAGAAGTGAGAGAGAGACTGCGTGGCTGACTGCGCTTAAACCATGACATCCATACAGGTAAACTTGCCTCCTGCCTTACCTCTTTGCTTTCTTGCACACTGTCCGTATTCTTTAGAGACATTGCCTTTCAAGTTCAGCCAGCTCTCCTGAGCCCTTGGCATTAAGGTAATTCTCCTGCAGGCTTTCTAGTTTCCTTACCACATACCAGTTTCCTGAGCAAGCAAAGATAGCTGCTCTGAAATCCAGCATCTTCAATCTGCTGTTTGTCTTCCTCACTTTCCTGAGTATTATAAGTTCTTACATCACCTCACATCCTTCATGTCCCTAGCCATTTCTTCCTTAGTTTGTACCATGTCCAGCATCATGCCTTGTCTTCTTGAAGGAGTACCTGCAGAAACAAAGTCATTGCTTTCCAGATTGCCAGCAAATTGTTCCCCACGAAAACAAGCCCTGTAATTATAAGGCTTCTTCCAGTTGCTAAAGAAGGTTTTGTTCACTTTGTCTGTCCTTGACTGGGCAGTTTGTACTATATGCACACCTTTTTTACCCTTGTTTGCCACCCTCATGATCTTGATTCACAAGCATTCCTGTTTGACTCCTTGGATCAACAGCATGTTGTGTTGTTGAAATAGTGGGAAAACTGTGCCGTATTTCAAGAAAGTGCAGGACACTTAGTGCACTGGTGAGGAAATATGTTTGCACAGAAAAGGAATATCAGCTTTACTCCTCCTTCTCCACCCTGGCAAAGGATGACTAAGTTCCCCTCCCTTTGTTTCTCCATATCTTGGTCTGTGAAGTCTCTGTGGTAGATTGTCACAGGTCAGCATGCCCTACTGTAATAGATAGTCAATGTGTAAGCACTGCTACTTTCTAAAGATTGCAGGAGTCAGTGCATTAGTATTTCATAGAATCATAGGATGGTTTAGTTTGGAAAGGACCTTAAACATCATTTATTTCCAAGCATTCTGCCGTGGGTAACTTCCAGTAGACCAGGGTGCTCAAGACCTGGCCTTGAGCACTGCCAGGGATGGAACAGTCACAACTCCTCTGGGCAACCTCTGCCAGTGCCTCACCACCCTCACAATAAAATTCTCCTCCTAATATTTAATCTAAATTTATCTTCTTCCAGTTTATGAGCCATTCTTTTCCCTATCCCCACATGCCCTTGTAAAAAGTCCCTCTCCAGATTTCTTGTAGGCCCCTGGAAGTACGAGAAGGCTTCTGTAACGTCTCCCCGGTGCCTTCTCCAGGCTGGACAGCATGACTACCCTGCATCCTGTCTTCATGAGCTCTGAGGTTTTGTGATACACAGAACCTGCAAGTCCACTTCCCAGAGGCAATATAGAATGTGAATGTCCCCATGCACCAAAGGGTTGGAAGGAAACCTGTTTGCTAAAACAAGTGTATGTTAGTACAGGATTCTCTCATTACCAGGAACAGAGTGATTTTGAGCATGTTAGTGGAAAATGTCATACTCGAATTTGCTCTGCCAAATGTACATATTTTGAATGTTCCCAAGTTATATGTGTAAGCTGGTTAGGACAACAGGGCAGGATGAAAACAAATGGAAATGTAGATGAGAGGATGTTGAAAAAAAATATTTAGGCAACTATACAGATTACTTGCACATGTGGCAAGACAAAACGTTTTCTGTATTTTTCAGTCTCTTGGAAGCTGACTCCTACTTCATTCAATGACAACTAAGTCTTATTTCATTTTTATAGTATTTAACAGGATTCTTTGGATTGCAATACATGGAGATATTCAGGTCATTGTATGCTTTTCTCTGTACCTTCTATGAAAGGATCACCATTTTTAGACTCAAATATGTGCATGAAGACCTTAATTAAGAAAAGATGTTTTTCTGAACTATTCTGCTTGTAATGTTCAGTGTCTAACTGTGGTGTTTCCCATTTCTCTACCCTCTCGTCTCTGTTTTGCATTACCAGTAGCTAAAGTTACCTGCTGACACATGTTTCCCATGGATTTCTGCTTTGAGAACTGTACTGCTTCTCTTAAGTAATTTTAAGCAGTTTGGCACTGTTATATTTTGGCCATGGTGGTCGACACTAGCTACTTCTGCAACTTCAGGTTGTCAGTGGCTGCAGATCAGGCAATAAAGGGTAAATGGTTTTATTAATCTTAACACCATTTTGAACCTACCTTGCAATCAGTTGATCATGGTTATACATGTACTTTTTCTGACATAAAATCCTACTGAAATAATGGGGGAATAATGGGAGCTTCAATGGACAAAGTGAGGGTTTGCAAGATCCATCCCTAGCTAATACCTGTAGCTATGCCTTGGTTTAAACAAGACTCAATTTACTTTGATTTCTAGATTAGTGAAGGTTACATTGAGCAGAACATTTAATGTATCTCATCGATTTTCCCTGTAATACTGTTGAAACACAAGTCATTGCTCTAATCATTTGTTTTACCATTAAAATTCTGTATGCAGATCTGGTCCCTTGGGATATCAGTGTGTAACCAGATATTCCATGATCTAATCAGCTTCTGCAAGAAATATGCTATCTCTGCAACACTTAGCAGCAGAAAGTTTAATCAAAATGGAAAATTTATCTAATATCTTAAGTAAAAGGCAGTTCAAACAGACAACCATGAAAAGCAGGGCTGTACAAAATCTTAAGAGATTTCTCAGATTAAACAAAGCCAAATCCAAGCCAGAGTCTAAGGTGATTTTTTTGTGACTCCATTTATTGTTAAGGAAGAAAATGTTATAGCTGTCACTTCATTTCTAGGGTTTGTTCCAGTTCAGTTAAAATAGCATTGCCGACAAGAATGACTGACTTGCAGGATTTCATTAATGTGGTGCTTGCCATACCATGCGTACTTTGGAAAGTAATTTTTAAAGGCACCTACAAAAGTATCAGTAGCAGGCAAGACCTGTGCTCTGAACTCATTTTGACGCTAGGATTTGCATCTCTGAGGCCTTAATAGTACAGTCCATTTCTGAAATAGAGTTCTACTGGCACTGAAGGAGTTTTACAAGCAGTGTTACATAGACTGTGGAGCAGACCTGCTTGCTATGGTGAATCTGACCAGAAGCATCTCTTCTGGCTGGGACATCGGGACTGTGGCGCTGCCTGCAGCCAAACAGTATTTCTGTATAAGCTGCCAGATTTCACAGTCAGTGTTCAGAAGGGCAGTGGTATTCAAGAGTGATAAGCACCTTCTAGTGCCAGCTCACCTCTCCATAAAGTAAGACAATGTCCCTTAGGTATTCAAGAATAGTGGTATTCAAGGGTGATAAGCACCTTCTAGTGCCAGCTCACCTCTCCGTAAAGACAATGTCACTTACAGGGGAATGATCATGTGTTTGTTGATGTCTTTACCTTTATCAGCTGCTTTCATGTAAATGTCTAAATGCTGAGCAAGATAAGTTGTTTCGTGGTTGAGGGTTTTCTTAATGGATGCACCTTAGAAACAGTATTTTGCATAGCAAGGTGTCTCATACATTTTTTTTCATCTTTGTTATGCTGTGGAAAGCAGTAACTTATGTACGTAGGCATGTTAAGTACTACATCTTGTTCAGGAGCATGCATTGAAATTTCTGTATTGTATCAGTGACACGCGGTGCTATTCTTGTTCTATCTGTTGTACTTTTGTAGCAAAGGAAAACAGAATTTGAGGTAAATTTAAGAAGGAAGACAGCATTCAGTAACCTTGTTGATGAGACTTGAAGTAAAGAAAAGGTCAGAAAGGTTAAGTGTCCTTTGCATTTTCAACTCATATTTTAGCTGCAATGTAAAGCCAGCTATGATGTTGCTGGTTTGTTTTGTGGGGTTTTTTTAGTTGTTTTAATTTTTTCCTTTGTTTCTGTAAACTACACAGTGCATGATTCAGCATGCAGGGCCAGACTCTCCTCTTTTCATTGTCTCTAGGGATTTATTATGGGACTAGCTTTGCTGGACTTGCACTAGGATTGCTTTGATGTTCAGAGCTCAATGACTTCAGTGACCTTAAAGGCATAAGAATGAGAAGAAAGTGAGGAAGCGCTGGTACAAGCAATGAAAGTTGTGCCTGTTTACCTCAAGTTCATGCAAGCTGCTGTTATGATAAATGCTGAGAGGCAAATGTAGTATATTGAAAGAAAGGGCAGAGGAGGAGTCTGTTGGTAAATGCTGGTACAGGTCAGAAAATTACTAAGACTCACTAATAACTTAATACATGAATACAATATTGATTGTTTTCTTCTATTGTGTTTTTAGGTTCTCATGACTCATTTAGCTTTTACATCGATGAAGCTTCTCCAGTTGGTCCTGAACAGCCAGAGACGGTCCAGAATTTTGTGTCTGTTTTTGGGACTGTGGCTAAAAAGCTGATGAGGAAGTGGCTGGCTACACAGACCATGAACTTCACCAGCCAGCTGGGGGCAGGTATACGGTATTTTGATCTTAGAATTTCCACCAAGCCCAGAGATCCAGACAATGAGCTCTACTTTGCTCATGGTTTATTCAGTGCCAAAGTCAAGGAGGGTCTGGAAGAGATCAATGCGTTTCTTGCTGACCACCCAAAAGAAGTGGTGTTTTTGGATTTCAATCACTTCTACGGGATGCAGAAATACCATCATGAAAAGCTTGTCCAAATGCTCAAAGACACATACGGAAACAAAATGTGTCCTGCTATATTTGCCCATGAAGTAAGTCTCCAGTACCTGTGGGAAAAGGAGCACCAACTGCTGGTATTCTACCACAGTCCAGTGGCTCTTGAGGTAGCATTTCTTTGGCCAGGCCAGATGATGCCAGCTCCCTGGGCAAACACAACAGATCCAGAAAAGCTGATTCAGTTTCTCCAAGCATCAGTTACTGAAAGAAGAAAGAAAGGTTCCTTCTTTATATCTCAAGTAGTGCTGACACCAAAGGCTAGTACAGTGGTGAAAGGGGTTACTAGTGGTCTCAGAGAAACGATCACAGAAAGGTAAGTTTCTGGCAGGTAACATGCTGCTGTGTTGAACGTGTGTGTTTGGTAATGCTGCTTTTCTAATTCTTTTTAAAGACACTCCATCCTACTGTGGGTTATTCAGAACTTGTGCATAATCTTAAAATATTTAAAGAGACACACATTGAAAGACAAGTTTTTGTATTTTGAAGTAAAAATCTGCGCTAAAGCCTAATTGAGATTATGGGATTGGGATTGTTTTAGCCTTTTATTTATTTTTTCAGGGGTTGGGCTTTTTTGTTTGGTTTGTTTGTTTGTTTGTTTTTGTTTTTCAAACACGATTTCTTACCATGACCACTGAACACCTCATCTTGGATTTCCTTACTGATGTGGACAGATCTATCTGAATTATCTAGATCATTTAGGTTTCTATTTATGCATCAGGCTTCAGGTATTGGGTAGATAATTTTTTTATTTTTTTTTTTTTGCTCATGAGCAAAGCCTGAAACTGCAGAATTTGCATCCTTAACTACCTTTACATACCTTAAAGATGTAAGGATTTTCTTTCTGCATACCATTACGTATTATATCAAAGATACCAGGACAGTGTTAGAGTGAGTTTGCCTCCAAAGAAGGCTTCATTTGTCATATAGGAGTGAGACTGCAGACCACTGTAGACGTTGTGTATATGGAATACTGTGTTGACATGCTGTTAGTTGTTAGATTAAAAAAAAAACAGTCTGTGCAAGACATGAGTTATTTATACCATTCTGTCTTCAACACATCACAGCAAGTTTTCAGCTTAAAGGCATATATGTATTACTGTTCTTGCCAACTTTGTAGGAAATGTGAAATTTAATGCCAAGACACAAGAGCTATTTTTCCCCCTGTAAAAAAAAATAAAAATAAGGTTGAAGAGTATAAAAAATTTATAATGGGGGTCAGTGGCCTTCTAATGTTCTGCTGTCTGCATGAGTGTGCCTGTGTCAGGAAGAACACTGTCCCCTTCTGTATGAGATGAATGACACAGTGCCTGTGCCGCTACAACCTGCAAAAGAAAAAACATGCCTCATTTTTGAGAAAGATTGAGCCGTTTTTATGGCAGCTCTCCTAAGTGACTGTTAACTGGAAAAAACAAAGAAAATCTTTATCTGAAATGGTAAAACACTGACACAGAAGGTTTTATAAATGCTGGAATACGATTCAGAAATGCTTGTATGACTGCACTTGCAGCTGTTTACATCCTTCACATGTTTTTATAAGTCCGTTGGACTAGAGATCTCTCTTTCTGCAGAGTCTGAAGAGCACTTCTCTCTGTTGAAATACTACTTTCTTGATGGATTTCACTGTTGAACACTCACTTTGTTGTTCAGGGATTTGCTTTCTCTGGTAAACATCTTTTTGAGTGTTCTTCAGACCTTGAAGTAGCAAGATCAAGAAACTACCAGGTTCTTTTTAAAATCTGCTGCATCAGTAAAATATCCATTGAAAAACTCTTTTTTTTCCTCTCTGATTCCCAGTTGTGCTTCCTGAAAGCTATTTGGAAAACTAAAAAAACGTGGGTTGTGAATAAGTTTGTCTGAGCTCTGAATGACTTGAGCCTTTGAGCTCGTAGTAAGCCTTTCTCTACAGCAAACTTTGAGATTATAACTTGAAATTTCAGTACATAATGAGGCTGGAATACCTAGAAATGTTGTTTCCAAACTGCAGTTGAGGTTTTTCATGGGAGCTCCAAGTGTGTAATCAGCAGCTGCTGCATGAATGTACTTTTTTTCCTTCTTTGCATAACTTTTAGCCATTGCAAAAGAAAGGGATCTTTTAAAATTATCTCCAAAGCTAGTATTTAATCTTCCAAGTGTGGCTTCTCATTTTGAATTTTTATTTATATTTTTGTCACTAAAATACACTGCAGAAAAACACAGGCTTTGAATGTGTGTTAATCAACGTAGGAACTGAGCTTCTATATTGTTAACTGCTCTAAAAGTAGACTCAGAACTGATCCTCATTTGACGATAATCCTGTTAAAAATGCACAGAAGAGCAATTAAAGGATGTGGTACAGTTAACAGAATTTACAGAATTCACTTCAATCTCACTGCATTAATATTGCAGTAACTTAAGAGCCAGGGCATATATTCCAGCTGCACTGTTCATTACTTTGAACTGTCTTACAATTATTTATATAAAGATTATTCTGCCCTTTTCAGAATAAATAGACAGACCACATACATTACTGTGTCCAGACAGATAACATACGTGCTTTTGTTGCCAGTTGCTGCATAGTTTTATATGTTTTATAATATTTTCTGCTTATCAATAAATGCTGGGAAAAGCTTTTCATTAAGAATGCAGTATCTTGCTTTTAGCAGCAGTTTTGTAATCATATTTGGGTGGAGTTTTTCCCTCACACTAAATTTTGAAAGATCTGAATGCAAATGTGTAATAAGATTGAACTTTTCAAGTAATTCTGGTGGGTTTTTTCCCCCCCCAAAATTAAATATTACATTGCAGAAATGTTTCCTGTGGCATTTTCAGACATTACCTGTAGTTGTCTCTATTTCTGCCGTCTGTAGAGTAAACATTTTCATTTATGTATTGACTTATTTCTCAAAATAGAACAAAGTTTAGGTCCTTTTGGATCCAAACAGCCGTATTAGGTTTTGGTCTCTGAAGCTGCTAGTCATGAGATTATGTACAATTTGAAAAGCAGTGACCGCCTTAGAGGAGGAGCCTGGTTTCTCAGTTGCAACAGACTGGGAAAACTGCAAGCAGACACTATGCAGCAATCCATGCCCCTTTCTGCTGTTTTGTAGCTCATGTTGTGAAAGAAATATTTGTCCATAGCCAAGCTGGTTGGTTTAATAGCTTTTCATTGCAGCTGCATGTTGTGGTGGAGGTCCACATGTTCAAACTGCAGTAGAGAATTCTCCTAAGGTGATACATTTCAGAAGGAAAGGTGGTACTTCTCTCAGCCTGTTCTCCATAGCAGATACGCAAAAGGGGAGGCCCACGGCAACTTTGATTAAAAAAAAGCTCTCGAGTTCAGTAGAGCATATACCAGGACTGGGTTTTACTGAGAATGCTTGCTCACAGGCTTTGCTGTCATCACAGGTAATGCTCTGTGGGACAATAATTTGAAAGTAGCAGAAATTATAAAGTCATCAAGATTTCTATTCCTGCACAAATACAGGAGACAAAAGCCATTTGTTGTATGCTCTTCTTAGGACCACAGCTCATCATTGCAAAACTAACACAGCTTTCATCTTCATTATTTGAATGAGGAAGATGGCTCACATGAGTGCATATTACATTTCGTGGATCTGATGAAAAACTTTGAGGACTAACAATATGTTTTCATGCTTAACATTCTGTCAGACACAGCTTAGATGCCAAGGCATACTCTTCGATTAGCAAATGTTATGTGCCAAATGAATTGTGTTCCCACTGCTTATTGAATTGACTTCCCAGTGAGGCAGCTGCCTTTAGTACATTTCAAAGGTGGCTGTGAAACAAACTTTTCATGAGCGTAGAGTTGTTCTTCATAATGATCTACTTTGTTTTCTGATTTGCAGTGAAATTGCTAATTTTATCTCTGACACTGGAGACAAGCATGATCCTGTCTTTGTTGTCTCTGAGGTTGAGTAATATAGAACAGGAAAAAATAGAACTTCTTCAGAGGATGCAAAAGTCCTGTGGTACTTTTAAAGCTTTCAAGAAATAGACATAAACACATACCCTGTCAATTGTCACTTGATTTCCAAAATAATCTCTAGGGATAATGTTCCCTGTATTCCACATGTGACTAAAGCCTTGCCTACCATGCTAAAGCTTCCCCCTTAGCAACCAACGCAAATTTTAAAAAAAAACCAAAAGCCAAACCCAAAACCAAGAAAAAACCCAACCTGCACATGAGAATGAATCTTTGAAGTAGAAGCAGAGCAGCCAAACTGTTAACAGAAAGGGCGGTAAACAGGCCACAGAAGCTGTCTGCAGAAAAGCCATCTCTGGGTGCTGTCATAAACCTAAGTAAAGTCACATTTAGCTAGCACATAGGTGGCTATTAAATGAAAAATAATCAAATAATACCTGAAATTTCAAGAACTGTCTTTTTTTTTTTTTTTTTTGAACACTTGCTGAGGGTGCACTCATCCAAGCCAGATGAATTTGTGAGAGTTTCTGTGTTGCTGGAAGAGAGGGATTTGATCATTTTGATCCACACTTGATACTGACTGATATTGACTTGATAGTACCTATTTTTTGAAAAAGAAAACAGAAATGTCACCTGTGGCAGCTGTATTTTCCTGATTGTCTAGGCATCCTTCCTGCTTGTAACCTTGATATCTGTCTTGATTATGGGCTGCAGGAGAGCAGCAGGCCTCAGTGAGCTGATTTGTGTTTAGGCCTTAGTGGCCCCATAGTAACATAGGTGGTATGTGAGCTCTTTAACTGCCAGCAGACAAGTGCAGACTCCATTTCTCACTAATATATATGGTACAAACGGCCATTCTGGTATATTACTAGGGAATTCAAAAGTACTCTGGACACTCCAACCTAATCCTTAGTATTTCTGTTCATCGTCAGACTACTCTTAATTGCTTTTCTAGTCTTTCCACACAAGAGGCAATCTCTGCATACAGAGCAGTACAGGGAGACCTTGCTTTCATTTGAAGTATCTATCTGCCATGTCAATAGGCCTGCAGAATAAAATTCCAAATAGGCTGTGTATGCTTAGCCTAATTTTGCTGGCAGGCATTTTAGTGGCATTTCACCACAGGAGAATATGTCTGCAGAAGGATTTTAATGTGGTGTTTCCTTGGGAAGTGCTGAGTGGTTGTGTCTGGTGGCTTTGGTCATGAAACTGGAATAGTATTAAGATGTCATAAAATACATGAGCACTGGAGTTTTAATAACTTTGTTAGGGAAAAGTATTTATCTACATACAGATTGGTATCCCGTGGGATTTAGTCCAGAAAGGAAGTTGGCATGTTGATTGCCAGCTCTGTGACCACTAGAGCTATCAGTGGCTTAGCTTTGGGATGTGTGTTTGCAGTAGTTGGTGCGGTGTTCTCTTCTGGAGGTTTGGGGTGTCATAGAATCAACTAGGTTGGAAAAGACCTTTAAGATCAAGTCCAACCATTACCCCAGGCATGCCAAGACCAATATTGAACAGTATCACTGAGGGCCTTATTTACACGGTTTTTGAGCACAGTCTTTTCCTCTGTTTGGCCTGCTCATAACTTTTATCTTGTTATGCACCAAAAGACCTGCTTGCAGTTCTGCTATATGCTGTGTGACTACTTGTAAAAATATTTTATATGATCCATCATCACATTCTGAGCACTGTCAGACCCTGCATATACAGAAGGCAGCAAGTGTTTTTCATCATGAAAGGAAATGTTCATTCCTCCAACCCTGCTGCTGTAACCTGTCAGTAATGTCTATTTGTCTCAAAGATTTCATGCTTTAGTCTGCATGGCTGCTGTAGTGAAATTGCAGATGGATCATTATGTCAGTTGGGTTTTCTTTGATCTTTCTGACATTACTTAAATCACTAAGGAAACTACAGCTGATAGACTAACAAGTGCTTACCCAGGGGGAAATGCATTAGTTGATGCTAGCTGCTTTTATCTCATTGTGAGGGGAGTGGTTTCTTGGTGGGTTAGTCGTTCTCTTCATTTATAAGTTACAAAATTAATACTGAGGGTTACACAAACAAGACTTTCCAGATTGATTCTCAAGGTGGCTTTCAAGCTGGTAATGAGTTTCTGTAATACAAAAACATATATATTAGCAAATATACCTGCTTAGTTTGTAACATTTTTGAATCTATGTTGTATTCACACTTGCATGCTGCAAACAGTTGACTTCAGAACTATTCTGGTAAGTAGATGAGTAGGTGTACCCTTGTCAATTTTCAAGCAGAGAGCTGGGCAGCTCTAAGAAGCAGTCACTGTGTGTTTTCAAGTTTGAATTTTTAATCTCCTCTAGCTTCTCTGTGATCCTGGAGTGACAGGATGTGGATAGATTTACTCAGAAAAATCTTTTCAGCTCTTAAAACCCTGTTGCATATGCCGTATCATTCCTCGTGTTTGGGCAATTCTCAGTATTCTCCAAAAACTTAGAGGGCTTTCTAGACAGAACACATCCACGCTCTCCCTAGAGAAGTCACCTGCATATTCCCAACTTTTGCAGTGGCTGTGTTTGCTTTGATGGTAGGCTAAGGAAGTCTTAGCTACAGAAAGTCTCTGGGATCCATTGATCCCCTTAGCCTTAATCCCTTCCTTAGCCTGGGATCCATAGATCCCAGAACCTGGCATCCATTGATCCCAGAGAAAGGGATCAGAAAGTCTACAGGCAGTCTCTGGGATCAGATTGTATACCAAGCCCCCATTATTTTGTTAGGTGATCCCCATGTTTATGGGCAAATAGCCTTTGTGAAGTGAATGAGCACGTGGGGCATGCAGGCTATAGCCAGAGTTCTGTTGGGGCAAAGCCTGCAGAGGATGCAGTTAGGGATCCTGGCACCCTGGTGCCACATTTGTACAAGTGGCTGCAACAGGGTGAGTAGGAAAGGACTTGTAAATAGGAAAGGCAGCCAGGCCAAAGGTCTTGATGGTGTATCACCTTCTGTATGATGCAGAACGTGCACAAGGCTATAAAAATACCCATGTTTTTCTTCTGTTAAAACAGACATGATAAAGCCTGTTCCCTAGGAATTCAGTAATGTCTGCGTGATGCAATGCAGTTCTTTCTTAGGGAGCAGCTTATTTTAATTTCTTTTGTTCTTAAAGCCTGGACATGTTTAACTTCATTTTATTGATCTTTTCTCTACAACTTTACTTTTGGACAGCTGTTTCACAATTCCATTTTCTTCCAAGATTTATTTTTTGGAGGGTGAGGAACGTGGGCTAGGATATAAACGTCATGTATTCAGAGATTATAATAAAAGATTGCCTATAATTATAATGCTAGCATTGCATGTATTGTCCCAGGCTGTACAATTGCTTCACCAGAGAGCAGCCTATTATACAAAATGTCTTTCAGTATTTATCTCAGATGCAAAGAAAAATAATAAACCCCATGTCTTTAAGACACTGAATGATCATAGAGTGGGATTTGACCTTTGGCAATATTTTAATATTGTAGCTGCTTTTCTGAGAGTTTTTGTAACTAAGCAACTGTCATCCAGAATGTATTATATCATAAAATAGTATCAAGATACAAAAGGGAATGAGTGTTTAGAGTGGAGTAGGAGCCATGGTGAGCTACCATCATTTGTTTCATGGTGGGGTATTGAAACGTACTTAACTTTATCTTTCAAGTGCTGCCATGGCACTCTCAACATGGCAGTTGTGCCAGCAAGCACTGTAAATCAAGATCTCTGATGCACTGAAATTGATCTCTGATGATGGCCTCCTTTATTTTGCTGCTAGACGATGAAGTGGGACAATCATGGATCTTAATTCCCTTCCTGCTTGGATTTATATACTCTGAAGTCTGAAACTTGCTTCTCTCCTTTTCCAATGAGACCTATTCAAATTACAGCTGCAAGGCAATGCCATAATCCAGATAATTATTACTGGTGCAGGATTTGTGATCACTGTCCCTGCATCAGGAGGATCTGCCTCTGCTCATGACCACTTTTGTTACATCTGTTCCTCAGCCACCTTTCACCATCTCTTTTTTTCCCTCACACACTCTTTTAACTTGGTTTTCATTCTTGCTCTGGGCTGTTGCAACCAGTCAGCCCAGCAAGTTTCACTTCCACTTCAGCTGCATGTATGGTGATGGTTAGGATTTGGACAATTAAGACAAAATAATAAAATCTGAAACTACAGTGTAGCCATCAGTCTTTAAATTCACCACTGGGAGGAATTAGGAAAAGCTATTTCATACTCCTTCATACCCAGAGATGCTGTTTCAGGCTGTCATCAGGTGCTGGTGGGTGGTCCTAAAACTCATTGCTGGAAGGTCATTGAGGTACTTGCGTATTGTCTGAGACCAGTGCTGTTTGTATGAAGAGTATGAGTGCGTGGCATGGTGAGTGTCTGCTCCTACTCTGGTCCATCTGTTAAGCATCCTTCTGCAGAAAGTAAAGGATAGGGCTGAGCCAGGAGAGGGAAGTTCACCACTGCAGCGCTGGAAATGAGAGACATGCTCTTGCCCTGTTCTCACACCCTCACACTATGCGTTGTACGTTCCTCTGAGTCTGTTACTAACCTCAGCTCAGAGAGTATTTGGCTGACAGCGATCTGTCTCACCTCTGCTTCTGGCTCCTTCTCTCCATCAGACAGCATTTCAGTGCTATTACTGCCTGGCTGCACTAGAACAGAAGAGACATAAATCCAGCTGAACAGTTTTCTCATGGTAGCAAGCTCCATCCTTTGAGCTCTGTGATCCGAAGAACATTTGTGGAAGTAGTAATCCATGTGATGAACTTCTTTATTTTTTTTCTCCTAAGCTCTTTCTCACAAGAGTTATAGGTAGGCTGTTTCTTGAAAAGTATTTTCCAGCTCAGCCAGGGCTTCTTTTTATTCTCTAGTAACTGGAAATAATGCACTGGACGGACTGACCACAAAGCTCAGTTACTGTAATTCCCGGTCACCAACCTTCTAGGCTTCTCTCCTGGTTACAGGCAGCATCAACTGTACTGGCTGTGCCGCTGTTCTCAGGGTACATCTCTTCTGAAATGCAGACTCACATCTGCTTTGTTTTCAAAGTGCTGTGTACTTTTCCCTAGGCCCAAGTTTGTGAACTCTTGTCATCTCTTAGATAATGTGTCTGTTGATGCATAATATACCAGCATGTTCTGTCACACTGACCAAGGCTGTGCTAACAGATCTCCCCCTGAGTCACTGCTGGGTGACGAGTGCAGGGTCTCTCTGGCTGGTCTTCGATGCAAGATGCAAGGCAGATGCTCAGATGTCACATCAGCATCTGGTGTGAGAGTTCTGTAGGAAGAAGGGTACCAAAGCAGCTCTGTGGTAAATGTGCCAGCCTGGTTTGTATCCTGCAAGAAGATTGTGAGCCACTACAGTGACTCTCATGGTCAGTGCAAGACTGATGTAACAAGTCTCTGTTTCCTTGTGGCTATGGAGTAAAGTGGTCCAGTGTGACTCTGTTAAGGAGGAGGGAATGACCTCTCTTTGACAACCTCTCCTTGAACACCTCTCAAGTGAATGGACCTCAAGATGGGGGCAGGGGGAGCAAAGTCCCTCCCACTGTAAGAGAACATCAGGTTTGAGAAACCTTGAGGCACATGAACATCCATAAGACTATGGGACCTGATAAGATGCATCACAGTCCTGAGGGAACTGGCTGCTATAGTTGCCAAACCACTCTCCATCATATTTGGAAAGTCATGGTAGTCCGGTGCAGTGCCTGAGATTGGGAAAAGGAAAGCATTGCGCCCATTTTTACAAAGGGTATAAAGGAGGCCAATGGGAGCTAACACCTGTCAGTCTCCCCTCTGTGCCTGTGAACAGATTCTCATAGAAGCTAGGGCACATGGAGGACAGGGAGGTGATTTGAGACAGCCAGCATCGTTTCACCAAGGGCAAATCTTACCTCGCCAATGCAGTGGCCTTCTCTGATGCAGTGACTACCTCAGTGGACAGGGGAAGAGCTACAGATGTCATCCATTTGGACTTCTGTAAGTCCAGATAGACACAGTCCCCCACAACATCTTTCTCCTAAAGTCAAGAGTTATAGAGTTGATGGGTAGACTCTTCAGTGGATGAGGAATTGGTCAGATGGTTTGCACCCAGAGAGTGGTCGATGGCTTGATGTGCAAGTGAAGATCAGTGGTGAGTGGTGTCCCTCAGGGGTCACGACTGGGACCAGTACTGTTTAATGCCTTCATCAATGACACAGACAGTGGGATTGAGAGCTCCCTTTGCAATTTTGCAGGTTACAACAAGCTGAGTGGTGCAGTAGATGCCTGAGGGATAAGATTCAGAGGGAGGGATTCAAGCTGGAAAAGTGGGTGCACGTAAACCTCAACAACGTCAAGTGCAAGGTCCTGCATAGGGGTTGGGGCAACCCCTGGTATCAAAATATCTTGGGAGATGAAGAAATTGAGAATACTCTTGAGGAGGAGGACTTGGAGGTGCTGGTGGATGACAAGCTGGACATTTCCAAGCAGTGTGCACTAACAGCCCAGAAAGTCAACCATATCCTGGGCTGCATCAAAAGCAGCATGGCCAGCAGGTTGAAGGAGGTGATCCTGCCCCTCTATTCTGCTCTGGTGACACAGCACCTCTGTGCTCCTCCTGCAGCACTGTGTCCAGGTCTGGAGTCCTCAGTACAAGAATGACAAGGACCTGTTTGGGAGGATCCAGATGAGGGCCTCAAAAATCCTCAGGGCACTGGAGCACGTCTCCTCTGAGGACAAGATGAGAGAGCTGGGCTTGTTCAGCATGGAAAAGAGAAGGTTGAGGGAGACCTTATTGCAGCCTTTCGATACTGAAAGGAGGCTTTTAAGAAACATGAGGACAAACTTTTATAGGGCCTGCTGTGATAGGACAAGGGGACATGGTTTTAAAATAAAGGAGGGTGGATTAAGACTGGATATAATGGAAGAAATTTATTACGATGAGGGTAGTGAGACACTGGAACAGGCTACCCAGAGAAGCTGTGGCTGCCCCATCCCTGAAGTGTTCAAAGTCAGGTTGGACAGAGCTTTGAGAAACCTGGTCTAGTTGAAAACGTTCCTGCTGATAACAGGGTTGGTTGGACCTTGAAAGTTCCCTTCCAATCCAAACTATTCTGTTATTCTATGATCTCTTTGTTGTGGCATGTCTCAACTAAATATCTATCCTGGCTGCACTCCAGAAGGATTTTAGTCTGTGGCTGATACATCTTCTGGAATCCCCTGCTATATTTTTACAAGCTATAGAATGCATTTTTAGTCTACATTTTCCCTGATGGACTGTCATGTGGTTATTTCATTTGTGGTATAGCAACTCTAGTTCATCAATGTGGAGTTCTCATTAAATAAAATACCAGATCAATTCAGTAATACCAGTATTACTGGAAACATGAGACTTCTCACAATGTCTGCCTATTTTTAGTGCTGATCAGAACCAGTAAGTGCTCTCTGAATCATCAAAACATTTTTGGTTTTAAAGCTAATTTGAGATCACATCTGTGGTATATTGGTTAATATTTTATTTACCTTTCTAAGAGTTTGGTCTGCAGTTGTTAGTTTTGTCAGATGGGGCAGCAAGTGCATGCTTGTGTAAATTGTGTCCACCCAGTGATTACAAAACTATCTTTTCTTTTTCTCATTGGTATAGCTCTTTATTGAAAACTGCAGGTATCTTAAAGTTTACTCTTTTTTCCAAGAATGCATCTTTTTTTTTTTTCTCCAGGAGATGTCTACTTTAACAAAATGTGAAAACATTTCAGTTTTTGTGTTTCTGTTAATTCTGTCTTGTCTTTAGGTTTGTGTTGCAGTGTTAATTGTATATATAATATTTAATGCTGTTTCTAGATTCACAGTTTTCCATTATTGTATTCAGAAATAGGTCTTAAACTTCATTTGGTGGGGCAGGCCAACATTTTGTATTTACTTTCGAATTCAGAATAAAATCACACCTTGAAATGCTGAAGTATCTCACAGAACAGCAGTTCTTGATTTCAGGGCAGATCTATTTAATACCACAATGGATGTCTAACACTAAAGTACACAGCTTTTACTTGCCCCCCTGTCACTGTTGATCAAGCACCAGTTTGCAGACAATTTCATACCTTTTTTTTTTTTCTCATTACTAATATCCATTTTAATTTTGCTTATGACTGTTGGAAATTTCAGTTTTATCCCTTAACAATAGTGTATACCACTGGACAAGCAAAGTAACAGTATTATTAACAGTAATTATTTGCTTGTTGTGCATGGTGGCAAATGTGATAAAAGGACAGAGTTTTTCAAGGATACACTGTCTTCTAGGTAATACTGTGGCATAACTCCAGGACTTCCACTGCTTTGCAGGAAAAATAAGTCAGAACCTATTTTAATTTCTCTCTAAGAAAGTTTAACCTCATTATTTTATTTAACCCCATTATTTTGGCCAAAAGTAAAGTGGCCCAAATGCTCCCTTTAAAAATTTAAAATTGTTTGAAGTCAAGGCAAACAGCATGATGACAGAGATAGTCCAGAGTTAGTGATTCGGGAGTATGCAGTGTGGAAGAGTCTGTCACAACTTTATGACTGATACGAATTTTGCTGCCAGTCATGTTTTGTTGCCATAAGCTTCATCCTCTAGACATTCCAAGGCTGTTGGTATAAGGTTGATTTAAAAGAAAAGGTGACTATTAGCATTTGATTACAAAATCTGCCAGTAATGGATGTTAAAAAGGATGACTCGAAGAGAAACATAAATATCTACCAGGGTGAAACAAACATTTAATTCTTTCAGTGAATTCCTTTCCAAAGGGCAGTAAGTAAACTGTGCCATGGTTGCCTTAATGATAGGAGCTTGTGAGCTGGTTAAGTGACTGCATTAATTCCACTTATCCTCTTATTAAGTTCTGCTATATTCAGCATGGATCTTGGATATTAGTTTTTCATCCAGTGTTTGAATTACAAAGATTTCTCTTGGAGCCTTTGTGACTCCTGGTATCACTGGGGAAGATGTTTTATAGAAGCCATAAGAAGGGAATACAGTTAAGCAGAGAAGAGTGTGATTCTCTAAGTTCCATATTAGAATTGCTGAAGGACTAGCATGAGCATTGCCCACAGTGAAAGAGACCTATAAAAACCTGTGGTTTAGAGTGGAGAGCAGCAAACATAACACCTATATCTAAAAATGGCAAAGGAATGGTCTAAGTCCCCACAAGCTTTCAGGAGAAAGACTGAAAACTCTTCAGGAGACTGAAGAGTTTAACTGGAAAGAAGTCATAATTAAAGATACAGAGGTTAATGGAAAGTAGGATGAATATTGATGAGGTTTTGCCAAAGGTGGACAGTGTCAAACAATCTTCATTTGGTTTTGTAACTAATTCTGTGGACATTTTACAGGAAAATTTTGCAATTTCAGTAATGTAGCTGGTGAAGTGTTAACTAAGATATTATTAACCAAAATGGAATTTCGCAATTGGAAATGGAGTTGGGACTGGTTGGAAGACCCTGACTGAAAAGAAGGTAGTAGTAGCATTCGTCAAAAAAAAAGCATTTCTGTGAAGGACCTTGGATTCAGCTGTAGGTGACTGCTAATGGTATTTGCTGATAACACAAAGTAAGAGGATATCTTAATAACAGAAGCTGAGGGGTGACATATGGGAAGAACTTGGATACCTGCAATATTTAGGAATGAGCTGGAATTCAGTGATATAAAATGTTAGGTCATAACAATGGGAGCAAGCTCTGGTAAGGTGGGATCTCATCAGTTGGGGTAACCAGGCAAAACAGATGCTGGTTAAAACTGAGCCCTCAGTGGAAAGCGTCTGGCAAAAAGAGCAGTATCCTCTTGATATGCACTGAGGCATCTCAAGCATGTGCAGAAAGGTGGTATTTCTGCCCAAGGTGTGGGTAGGATATATTTTTGGATATCCTACGCAATTCGTGTTCTGTGAAGTAGAATAAAACTGGCACAAATGTAGAGGGGGACTACTGAAGGCATTGAGAGATCTTGTCTTGTTTATCCTAGCACAATGAAGCCTGAGAGGCTATGTGATTACTGTCTATAAATATCTAAGGGGAGTAAATATCGGGGAGGGAAACAAACAGTTTAGGCTAAAGGCCAGTGTTCTCACGAGAGCAACACTTATTCACTGACTAAAATTCAGGCTGGAAGTGATAGAAGGGCTCCATCCCATCCGAGCAGTGGTTTTCCATCAGTCTTACAGCTGGAAAAGTGGGAGTAAGAAAGGTGACTTCTTTTAAGATGAGCTCTATCTGCTTTTAAAGGAGGACAGAGATCATTAACAGATTCCTGCCAGGCCCCTTTATATGGGAGAATGTTGCAGCTGCTAACCTGCTTTTTCAAAGGCAGCTGTGCATGATCTTGTGCATGCCACAGGCTTTGTCGCTGGAGGTGGGAAGAGAGGACTGCAAGGTGCAGTGCTCCTCTCCCTGCAAAGTTGCCTGAGGGAGTCCTGGGAGGATTCATGTCTTGAGGAATGTGAGAATTTACAGCCTGGTGATGGGGAAGCAGGTGCTGTTGCAGTATTTGTTCATGGCCTCACAGGCTATCAAGGAGTCAGAGAAATCTGTGTTAGGTGAACAAATCCTCGTGGTGTGGGACCAACATGGCAGGAAGATAGTCCAAATTTGGCATAAGTGTAATTGGTATAATTCAGAGTTTCTTATATGAATGCTTTGCGTTTGTTAAAACTGGCTTGTGAGGAAAGCAATAAGAGTGAACAAGGAATAAGTCAGGGAAGGCTGCTCCTGGTAAGTGATTCACAGTAATGCCTAGAGTGCCTTTTAGGAGGATATTGCCTCTGAGATCCAGTTGATTAACAAAGCTGGTTTAGTTGTGTTAGGCCAGAGCTAGAAGCCAAAAAACGTATAAAAGATCATAAGCAGCCTAGTCTCCCTCTCTGGTGAGATGAAGCAGTTGTGCTGTTGTAGAGGAGCTACTGCGTGTACGAGGACCCCAGCACTGGGTGTCAGTGACAGTGTAATAAGGATCCTTGGTGCTGTGTATCTATTTGATACAGACCTTGCAAGGGAAAATAAGAGAACTAGTTTTGCACATGAAGGTTTGGTGGAAAAGAGGTGGAGGAAGTTCAGTCCATGCAAAAAGACTGAACAATCAAATAAATACAATCAAAGGAAGCAGAAGAGGTGGTGCTGAGATGGATTGAGGTATACAGCAGGGAGGAATTTTGATGCTAAACAGAAATTTGCTGGAAAAACAGATTTGTGAGCACCACTGATATTGTTTGGAAATTGGATCAAACTCGATGACTAATTGAGGAAAATATGTAGGAAAACATCTTATTTTGATATTTTCGAACTTCATATTTCAGAAGCATAGAAGCGTTGCGAGTTTCAAAATAACTTTCATTTTTAAATGACGCCTAATTTAAAATAATTTAAAAGACCAAACAGTAAGAAAAGAATGTTGAACTAGATGTTCAGGTTTTTTAATTAACTGAAAACCTGCATGTTCCTATTTAATTTTGTGCCCCACCATCTCATTTCCTGACTTGTTTTAATCACAACATCATTCAAGTCAGAGCTATAATTATGCCCAATTTCTGTTACTGGGATGTGCAGCCTGAAGCTCTTAGTATGTTCTGTGTTTCTTCTTGCTGTCCAGATAGCAGCAGTGATGAAAAAATGACTATTTCCTCGTACCTTTTTTCAAAGGCAATTATTTTTGACATAATTTTCAATTTAAACTTTGTTGGATGGATTGTGTTATTGTAATCTGTTTGATGATGTTTCACAAATAAGCAGAGTCTCACCTTTGAAGAATCAGGAAGTGTTAGATTTCCGGGAATGCTGCAAAACTCATTCTTCAATGCAGTGTTCTTTGATTTGAGTATGGTTATTTTCCTTGCATTTTTCAACAATATGCAAATTATTCTACACTATATCTGAATAATGTATTGTTGAATATACTGAGCAAGGTACTATGGCAAACTGCTGTGTGCAGTATTTTATACTCTGGTTGTCTTTTCTGCTGCTGCAGACTGACTTTATATCTCCATTTCATGAAACAAAAATATCAGAACCACTTAAGAGTTGTTTACTGGAAAGAAAATGGAAATTGCTTTGCTCTGAAATCAATAGCAAATGATTCAAATGTAGGTGAGATTTAGTCAAATTTTGAAGCATCAGCAGTAAGAAAACAATTTTGCAGACTACACCATTAGACTAAAAAAAAAAAAAATCTCCTTATTTTACCTATTTAATTAAGTAATTTGGATTTAATGTTGTATTTGTTTCAGTGGAAACCGTGCAATGATGTGTAAAATCCTGTTACAGGTCTTAACAGTGGAGCGATAGAGCTGGCAGTCTCAAGTTTCTTAAATAAAGTCTGTCTCCCACCTACCTGCTCTGCTTTCCCTGATAGCAATATGTATCTTTTTATTAAATTTTCCTGTTACTCAGAAGTGGGTTTTTCAGAATTGCTCTGCTCATTTATCAGTGTTCCAAGGTTTTAGGCAGGGCTAGACACCGGACTGGTAGAAATCACTGCTTGTTCATTCTGGTAGACACTATTTCCTTGTTCTCCACGTTAAATTTTACGGTATCTCCTCATGCACAACCCTTTTTTGTCTTTTTTCTTTTTTGAAAAATTCCTCCTATTCATTGCCTTTTAATCTCTCTTTTCTTTCTTACATCATTCAAGTTTGACATGTGCAAGAAGGTGAGTTTTTTAACAAGGGGCTGAGGCATCAGCAGCAAGTGAAACTGAACTGGGGAGTAGCTGGGCAGCTGGAGTCCCATACCAAGTTTTTCAGCGGGGGATTTGAATGGTTTAATACAGTGATTCAAGTATAATGAGTGTATGAACAAAAAGTAACTATTTTTTTAAGAACTAGAAGATGGGGGGGGTGGGGCAGGGTGAGAAGGGGACATCACAAACCTGCAGCTATTCCCCTGATTACTAATAGATGTTTTCTTGAATGAAGCAGAGGTTTTATCTGCTTCAGTTCCTGTTTCCATGCTTCCATATCCACTGAGTGGTCCTGTCAAATTTATATTTCTCAGTTTTTAGAGACAAAGACGTCATGTGGGACACTGTCAAATGCTTTGTGGAAGTGCAAGTTAGGGAAGCAGTTGATGGGTTTGTCTAACTTAATCTGCTGCATCACTGAGAAAAGCCAGCATTTAAACACAGGCAGTAGTTTTCCTGTTAATTTGTATACTGTCATGTATTTATCCATACTAGCATAATTATACATGTTACAAGGCCTTCAGTCATGTTGTAAAAGCTAAATGCTTCACTTCGTGTGGTAGCAGTTCAAGCTTCTAGCTCTGACAATGCCCACTTCAGTTACATGCTACATTAACTGAGAGAGTTGCTTCATTAATGACCTCTTTTTCACTACTGAGCTCCTTTTCCAGCTGTCTGCATTCCTTACGCAATTAATTAATGCCCTAGGTGCAATGTTGAAGGATGTTAAACATTAATAACCTCCAGAGCCACCATTTGCTCCTATTAAATATCCTCTGTCATTTTTATACAAAAATAGAGGTGCATGTTCAATAAATTCAGGTGAACCGTTCTCTGATGGGAAGGCAGGAAAGACTTTTTTGAGCCTGTTTCTGCTTCCCTATAAAATGAAACCTAGAAAGCCAACAACATCCCAATAATAAAGCAAAGACATCTGGTCCCTGGTGTCTCTGCAGAGTACAGTACTACGATCAATTATGTTAAAATATTAATTGGACCCCAGCATGGTAGCCTGTCTTCTGATTTTCAGACTGTATAAAGCAATTGGAGATGACTGAATTATAGATAAGCATTTCAGAAGAATAAATTCAGGTCTTTTGGACATTTATGTGAGTAGGTCTTGCTACATGACCAGAAAGGAATCCCACCTGTGTGTCTTCAAGACGATTAATAATAAAACTTCATGCAGTATTGTCCAATTTTTCTGTTTCTAGTCAGTCTGGTCTTTGTAGAGCCAATTTTATGACCACACTACTGCTGCCTGCCGAGAACCTGAGGGGTAAGGAAGTGAATCTAAGGAGTTCCTTCCCAGCCCATTCATGCTGAACTCATGTAAACCTCTGTGCTTCAGTCCGTTTGTTCTTTGTTTGTGCCAGTACATTAGTTTGGGAGATCCTGTTTAGGAGATCCTATTATAAATCAAATCTTATCAATAACCTGGGCCATTTGAGAAAGAGAGATAGCAAAAATTTTCAGTTTGTTTCTGTTAACCCAGACAATTTCCATGTTTTGATTTTTATTTTGTCCCTACAGGTCTATTAGCACAACTGAGAGAATTGTAGATTTTGATCAGGGAGCAGAAACAAACAGCTGGCCTATCAAAGGGAACTTCAAACTAGTTTTGCCACAGAGAAAATTATGATAGAATGATGTACTGTGAAATGGTACCTAAGGTTCATGTTCTACCAGGAAGCTTATTTACTAATGAATAGTAAGTCTGCAGCAGGAGTAAAGTCACAGTGAACACTCTTGAGCAGCACACCTTAATGCCATTACTTTTAGTGGCATTTTCTTGTGGATACTCCAGTTGAAGGTAGTGAGGATGTATAAGAATGTTTTTGTAGGGATGCTCTAAATACAGAGGGAGGTTGTGACTTCTCCAAGACTGAGGGCATGTAAGTACTGATTAAACTGAACATTTGCTAGGTGTGGTTTGTATTGTTGAACTTTGTGCGGCTGGTCGTGCCCAGGGTGGGCTGAAGGAACTTGAATGACTTTTCAAGGTTCTGTCCAGTTGCGATTTTTGATTCAGTGACACACAAAATCTCTGTTGCTTCCCCTGGAGCAGTGAATTCGCAGCATCATTGAAAAGTCTAAATCAGCATATGGTGAATTGCAGCTGCAGAATTAATCAGTGTTCTTGCAAACCTGGGTAAAACTGGATGGAAGGGAGAAAAGTTAAAGGGATTCAGATTCAGGCTTGTGTGGGTACATTCTCTTGCAGAGGAATGCTGTTTTTCCTTGAACAGTGGCATCTATTTGCAAAAGGCTGCAGGGGGGCATGGTGTGTGCTTCACTGGGGAAGGAAGAAGTGCTACATGTCACTTCTGCCCTAAGCAAGTGGACATGCTTCAGTTCTCGCTGGTGTTAGTGGTAATGGGCACTTAATGCTAGACACCATTGTAAATGAGACCTGTTTCTCATTCTGGATGAAGTTGCATTGGCTCCTTGCACTCCAGAAGAAAATCTGCTCTCTGCCTTTAGTAATCAAACTCATTAAAGAGTGAACAGCACTTTTGTGTTTACGAAGTTCGTTTTCCTTCTCCTTTCCCTTGAAGGCTGTGCAGAGAAGAGCAGCTGTTTCACCATAGGAGGTCCTGCCTCAGAGCTCGGCTGTTGCAAATCTTCTGTCGCATTGTCAGGCTTTGATGACTCCGGCATTAAAAAAAACATAGAAAACAACCACCCCTCATTCTGAACTAAAATAACTGAAGAACAAATTTTTTAAAGCAAATTTTAATACAGTTGTATTTATATATTAAGTTGTATTTTATTTCTGAAAGATGTTAATGGGTCTTACAGTTTTGCTGCTTGAACTGAAGCTATTTGGATATTTAATTATTTTTTAAACAAAAATCAATGCTGTTGGAGTCTACTTGAGATCTCTGATAGATTAAAAAAAGAAGTCTTAAATATTCAATAGATTTGAAATGAGCTTTACATCTTTTGAAGTTTAGGGTTGTTTAGGGCAGTGTTTCTCAGCTGAGTTCTTTAATGCATCAGAAAACAGTTTCTGAAAGAAGTGAAAAACTTAAACAGAAATCTGCACACTTTTCTGTTTTATAAGAGGAAGCAAACAGAACAGAGAAAATAGAGGCAATAAAATACATGGTCAAAGCTGAGCCTAGGTTTTACTGGGTTGTAAATGAAAATTACTGAGCAGTGCTATGTGAGAGAGTACATGGCTCCTCAACAAAAAAAGGCTGGAAACGGTGATGTATGCAAGTTTGCGTGTGGGTTGTAAGCCATCCTGATACCTAAGGCATGCCCAAATCATAAGTACCTCTGAACCCATGACACTGACCTAGTAAGGGACCACCTAGAGTTAAAAGCTTTGGTCTGAAAAGAAATATGGTCATATTGAATATCTTTGCATGACACTGCATTACCCTGCATACGCAGGTGCCTACTGCCCAGATCTCCTCCACTCTCTCCCTTCTCTTGCAGACTTTTTGACAGGTCGGAAAGCTGGGCAGCCTGGGTGGTGGGATGGATCTGGCCACTGGGACTGAGGTGCACCAGTGGTGGGATGGGACTGGACTACAGTCCTTTCCACAAAGTTCTTCCACATCACATCTTGTCACGTCACTTCATCCCTATGCTCTCTTGCTCTCCTGGGAGGGAGGAGCAACAGTCTGGTACTTCCTAGTTCCCAGTCAGTGCAAATAAATAATACTTTTTATGTATTCCTTCAAGACAGAACATTTTTCACCAAGATTACTGATCTCAGTACATAAGCAAACCCAGGTAACATGCAGTTTCCCTACTTCCCCACCACTCTTCAAGCCCCCAGTCCTGTGGCTTTCCCCTCCCTGCTCTCTTCTGCATCTAGCCAGCCCCTCCTGCTGGGGACATGAAAACAGGAGCTGACTTCAGATGCAGGTTTGTGGGGCAGTTCTGCACTGACCCAGGTCAGTGAAGCTGCAGCAGGATGAAAACCATACCCCGGATTCTGGGACAAGAGGAGAAGACTCTTTCTTCTTGCACCGATTTTGCTGACAAGCACGCCTTGGCTCTAGGCTAAGACAAGCAGCACCTTTGTGTACGTGTGGGTCAGTGTTATACTGTGTCTTTTGAAGCCCTGAGGAGTTAAAAGTGATTCCTTCAAAGACTGTGGCTGCAACGGCTGGCCTGCACATCTGGGGGATGCACTGACTTAGTAAGCTGAAGGGCTGCAATTCAGCATCTGTCAGCTTTTCCAGCTGCCTTGCTCTGAGTTTGTAGCAAATTAACATAGTTTTTATCCTGTATGCCCTACCATTTAGTCATGGTGCTGAAACCTCACAATACATATCTGAGGCCAGTAGGACTGCTGATGAACATACCCAGCTTTCGCTGCATCATTTACAGCAGGGGGCAGCTGAGGCACAGGAAAGCTGGAAAGCTTGATGTTGCCCTCAGGAGAGCTAGAGCCATTCCTACATGCAGATTCAATAGTGGCATTTCTGTCATTATTGCCAGCATGACATTTTTTTATTAGGAAAAATCATTACACTAGCACAATGAGAGCTGAGGACGTAGTTACCGTATGACTCTGTAATTAGTGGGATAACAGCAGAAATACTAACCTTGAGAATCTACAAGTGTGGTCTGTACTGACATGGCTGGACTGTTCTCAGGCCTTGAGATCTGAACCATTGGTGCCAGACCTCCAATGAGACCCTTAAATACAGCCATCAACATCCTCCCTAGCAGAGCCAGGACCTGCCTAAAACAAAGGCAGTGATGCTGTCAGGATGTGCAGGCTGAGAGGCTTGCATATGCTCATACACAAAATCATTCCTTATCAACATTACAAGAATATCTATGAGGACCATCACAACAACTGGGTTTCTGTGAGCACAGTCATGTAGGTGGCTGCCACACAGCATGGTTCATTCCTCTGACTGAAACACTTAATGAAAACAATTACTAGTTTAAGGCATGCAGAGACTGGAAATTATAAGGAAGATTGAGCCAGGTTTGTGCTTCTATCACGAAGGCACCCTGAGGAATGTTGAAGCAGGCTTACTCTAATAATTCTTACGAACATGTGAGGTATTTTCACTGAAACTAAGTAACGTGGATTCATACAGTCATTGATGTAATCCACTTTCAAGATAGCACTACGGGAGGAAGACAATCTGTATGGGTTTTTTTTCTGTGTATTTCTATCGTAAGCAGAGTTGCATAGCCTATATAAAGTCTTTAAGGTCAGTGGAATCTTTTGTTCAGGTATTTTTTTCTCACAGGATTGTTTTCTTTGGCATTGCTATGCAAATAATCTTTTTGTTGGATAATGTGATTCACTTTTTGACTTATGCTTAAATGCTCTCTAGTCTCATGAGCAAAGATTTCTGTGACTTTATATAACAATTTATGTATAAGCAAAGGGTCGTGCAACTGTGTCCTGTATGAAGTATCAGTAGAATGTCAATTACCCATTTAACTACCAAGCCTAACTGGAGATGAAATGGCAGGGCAAACTGAGTTAAAGGTAATCAAAAGAAGGCATGTTTATCTGTTAAAGGCTGGCTTAATAAGAACACAGTAGGAAAAAAACAGGATTTCAGTCTGTATGGCTAAGCACATAGAAAGCAAGCTCTATCGTCTGAAGACAGAATTACATCAGAACCAGCTTCAGAGCAAATAAAGGACACCAAAAGAAGGTAATTATGCCTCAAGGGGGAGTAAAATATCAAGGGTATCAACTTATGCAGAAGGAAGAAAGAAAAAAGCTGTGCCTGCCTGCAATCAATCAGTTCACCTTTAAACCTTAAATTCTTTGAATTTAAATAGGATTATATTAAAGACAACGGCAACATACAGTCATCTTAGAAGTTCAGCCTTGTGTCTTTGTCCAGTGTTCAGCAGTATCTTTTGCATGTGGAGATGCAGTAGAGTTTTCAGCTGCTCTGATTTGCCTTTTATCACCTTGGTGATCCATGCTGTTTTACTGATATCTGTCCTGGTTCTTGTGCTTGCAGATCCTTTTAAACAGTCCAGGTGTCACTGGATATTTAACACCTGCCCTATACCTGTTATAGTTCCATGGGGTGCAGCTTTTTAGGATTACATAAAATTAAATCTGAAGGTGTTCTTATGTAGCAGAGTGCTTAAGCTCAGTCTTATGAGCAGATGTGCATACGTACGTGTGCTTCGGTCGCTGAATCAGAGTGAAAGAAAACGTGTTGCATGGATCTTGTGGATTTAAGCACATTTTGCTGAAGTGAAGACTCAGTCTTGTGCACCTCCTGTAAAAAAAATAGAAGAGGCTAATTATAACTAGTTGGGATTTTTTTCTGTACTGATTTGCTTTAAAAAATGGCTGATTCTGGTGGCCACTAACAAATACAATCTGGTTCTGCTAATAGCTCTGTTTTTTCTAAAGCTTTTGGGATTTGGTTCAGCATGTTCAGCTTCATTTAAACTACTATCAGACCAACATTTCACATGTACCTTGCCTCTGTGAGAAAGGCTGTACAAAAAGCTGGCTGTGGGGGAATCGCAGATTTATAGATTTTAGAGCAAAGGGATAACATGATGTTCAGCTAAACTGTCTGTGGCCTTGCTCAGTCCGTACGTTCTTTTATTTAACCTAGCAGCTTGAGGGTGTATATTTGGAACAGTATCCAGGCTTGATTAGAATCATACAATCATAAAATAGTAAGGGTTGGAAAGGACCTTAAGAGCACCACGTTCCAATCCCCCTGCCATGGGCAGGGGGGTTGGAAAGGACCTTAAGAGCACCACGTTCCAATCCCCCTGCCATGGGCAGGGACACCTCACACTAAACCGTGCCACCCAAGGCTCTGTCCAACCTGGCCTTGAACACTGCCAGGGATGGAGAATTCACAACTTCCCTTGTAACCCATTCCAGTGCCTCACCACCCTTACAGTAAAGAATTTCGTCCTTATATCCCATCTAAACTTCCTCTGTTACCCTGTTGAACCCGTTACCCCTTGTCCTATCACTACAGTTCCTAATGAAGAGTCCCTCCCCAGCATCCTTATAGGCCCCATTCAGATACTGGAAGGCTGCTCTGAGGTCTCCACACAGCTTTCTCTTCTTCAGGCTGAATGGCCCCAACTTTCTCAGCCTGTCTACATACGGGAGGTGCTCCAGCACCCTGATGATCCTCATGGCCCTCCTCTGGACTTGTTCCAACAGTTCCATGTCCTTTTTATGTTGAGGACACCAGAACTGTACACA
>WYDI02006461.1:29617-39986 GCA_009867235.2 Psittacus erithacus
TTGAAGTCCAGGGCAGTGAGCTTGCTGCACGCTCTTCTCACTGTCCTGAGGATCTCGAACTCAACCATCTCATGATCACTGCAGCCAAGGCTGCCCTGGAGCATCACATTTCCAACCAGTCCTTCCCTGTTGGTGAGCACAATGTCACGAGGATTTAAAGACTCCAAGTGCTGCAATTTGTCACAGTCATTGAGAGTTTGTTCCAATGGTCAGTTAGCCTTTTTCTGAAAAATACTCTTTCTCTGAAAAATTCGTACCTTTTTTGGAACTCTGTTAAAATCAGACTTCTGAAAAAGGAGTCTTGCTGCTTGACTTCCTGAGCAGGACTGGGGACCCCTTTGTTTTCCCACAGATATTTCTTGTGATCGTTAATTTGTATTTTCATGGTGTCAGAAAACTTCTTTATACTCACAAACCCAGTTAAGCAGACATGCTTTTCACCCCAGTATTCCCGTGCTAAAGGTCTGACATAATGAAAATATACCATCTTAGAAAAGAGTCAGTATGACTGTTGTGCTTTTTATTTCAGTTACTAACCACTGATTTATAATTTTATATGATCCATGGCTAAGATATTAACACTGCGAAAGAAAAGGTATACAGTATATATTGTAATTATATGGTAGAAATCACAGTAGCTCCAGTGTCCTACAGAATATTGTTTTCAGCATTTATTTGCACATGTCAAATATGCTTTGCAAATGGCTTGAATGCTATTTTATTTTCTGTAAACAATTTCTGTGGCTTGATGATATTGAAAAGGTATTCGTCCATGCCCTTTGCTGTAGGCAAGATCAATAATTCCTGTGAGCCTGCCTCCCAGTGTTTGCTTCTGAGAAATTGAATGCAATCAATGTGTTACTTCCACACAGAGTGAAAATTATAAGAAGAAGGGTTTTCAAAAAAAGTAAGCAGTATAGAATCATAGAATCACAGAACAGTTTGGGTTGGAAAGGACCTTCAGATCTTCTAGTTCCAACACCCCTGCCATGGGCAGGGACACCACACACTAAGCCATGTCACCCAAGGCTCTGTCTAACCTGGCCTTGAACACTGTCAGGGATGGAGCATTTACCACTCTTTGAACAACCTGTTCCAGTGCCCCACCACCCTCACGGTAAAGAACTTCGTTATATCTAACCTGAATTTCCCCTGTTCAAGTTTAAGTATCCTGTGTCCTTTTTCACATGGTGCCTTTAGAAACCAAGTAAATCCTGCCTCAATGCATGTGCCTGACTGCTTTATGAATAATAATTGTTTCTGCTTTCTCCTTAGGGCTCTTCCTGCAATGATGCACTGGGTCAGAACTCAGAGACCAGGAGAAAGTGGTGTGAATATTATCACTGCAGACTTTGTAGAACTCGGCGACTTTATCGGCACAGTCATAAAGCTCAACTATGTCCTGGATGGAGGTGAAGATGACACTACCTGATAGTCCTATGATATGTGGTCTGTTGCATCATTTAGAGTGAAAAAAAATAAAAATAAAAGATTGCATTTTAAAAGAATTGTCTTGTAAAACACTAATCTTCCTGTGACACACTGAGGTGTTTAGGGCTTTAGTGGGTGGGCTTAGGGAAAATGTTTTAATCAGTTGTGATCATTTTTTACATTTGTTTCATGTGAAGAGCAAAACTAAACACGTTTACAGTGTTTGATAAAAGAAGGCCATTTACATGTTCTCCATGAGGTACCAAATGCAATTTATGTGTCTTCTATGGTTACGAATAGTGCCAAGAAATTTGCTGCTTTTGGAGCAGTGGGATGTATATTGCCCTCTGCCTGCTTACAGCAGGATTCCCGACGGTATGAGCATTGCACCGGGAGTCTGAGGGCAGTGTATCTGGCCCACAAATTTTAAGCTGCTACACTTCATCTGTTATGTTGATTTAACTGGTTGTATATATTGGTGAGTTACAGTTTAAATGCCTTTGTGAAGTAAATCCAAAGTCATGCCTCATGCATAATCAATGGGCAGTAAAGATGATGTATTATGTAGCTTGCATAGGGCACAGACTAAATCCTGCTTGCTTTTCATTCTCAAAATGGGATTTTCCACTGTCTGCCCCAGCTCAAGTGGGTAGATATGTGGTGCTGGTCTAATTCTGTATGGGAGCTGCCAGTGCATATTTTCCCTTGTTCTAGCAAGAGCAAAGTTAGGCCAGCTTGGAGCATCACTTCCTCCCAGAATTAATCTTATGTAAAAGCTTGATCCAATGTCCACTGAATTTAATAGGAAAATTTCCTGTATTTAGCATGGACTGGGGATAGGATCAGCAAATTGTTTGTACTGTAAGGTGGGCAGGATTTTGTCCCGTAGTAGAAACCTGCTTTCTGCAGGACTAAAACTGCACTTAAATAATTAAGTGCAATCTAAGCTTTTCTTTGAGGCAGCTACAAACACAACACTTCTCTGCTGGTTGCAAAAAAGATCAGTGCCAGTTTCATCAACAAAAAATTGCTGTATTAAAAAGTGTAGTATTTCAGTTTCTAGCTGATAACAATGCTCTGTAGTCCTTATATAGTTCTGGGGATATAATATTGAGTAACACAAGGTTGGAAGTCTACTGAGTGGCACTGTTCTGGCAGCAAAATCACCGGTCATGCTACTTTTAATGAAACTTATATAATACTCAAATACATGAAAAACTTAGTGATTAATAAAATGAAAGAGTTGCCACTGTATTACACCTAACTGGATGCAGTGTGATCAGTCACATCCCCTGAACATATCAATGCCCAGGCACATAACTTTGGAAAGCAAAACATTTCTGTTGTGCAAAACAATAGATGCTTGATGTCTTACAATGCTCTTTGAAATATTGCAGGGCTTTCTGGGTTCCCACTAAGGTCAAGTTTCTGCTAATATTGCTAGAACTTTTGGTTGAGTGAGAAGAGAGAATGGCATCATATGGTCCTTTGCTATTTTCTGCCAGATGATAAGAAATACCACCTATCCTCAGAGTTCAGAAAATTTAAAATGGTCTTATTGAACAGGTGGGTTACAGACAGATTGCAGGGGTTCTCTTGGTTTTAGTTAGGGAAGTGGAAGAAATGAACAGTTGCTGCTATTTTGTACTGAGAGTGTGCCTTGGAAAAAGTATGTGTTTGTGTATACTATAAACATGGAAGTGTATGTGTAGTATAATGACACAATAATTAAATGTATGTATATGATACAAAGACATCTGTGCATACATACATAATAATATTTTGGTTTCTGCACAGGAATATTATAAATGTGGTTGAAATAAAACCTGTGCAGCTGTTATGAAGTTATGCCATCTCCTTCAGTAGCAGCTTTTTTTCCTGTATAGGTTAGGACTGTATGAGATGAATCTTACATCCTACATTGAACGATTCTTACATCCAATGTAGTGATATAAGACAGTGAAATCTGTGATCGAAATCAGTTGGGTGTTTTGCAGCATTAAAACTTTACCCAAACTGCCTCAAAAATTTACCAAGAATCACCATCCATCTTTGTATTAAATGAGGGGTAGGACTCTAGTGCTTTCACCCATAACGAAGCAAGGTAATAGGTGGGTTGTTGCACTTTGTATCAGTCACCACAGGCTATTCAAGCAAAATTTATGTAACAGACACAAGAAATGTAACATGGGCATATGGGGGTTTTTAACCCACCCTATGCAAGCATCCCACATAAAAACATGGAAATCTTTTCTTATTTATTAGCTATGTGATACGAAATGTTTGCTTCCAGACTCTTCCTGTCATCCTTCAGCTGCTTAAGTATAGTCAAAAGAATTAACATCTTAACATCCTTTTTATATAGTGAAGTTATCTGGATCCTTGGGTAGAGTGAAAACTAAGTTTCTTTTTCGGCTTCTGATTGAAATTCTCTTGCATCTGAGAGCATCAATTACAGCGAGTTCCTGCAGGGAACCCCAGCTCAAACACACACCATACATGCTGAGCTTTATGCTTACACAAAGGTGTGCTCAAAGCAAATGTTCTGCTGTGTTTAAGAAAACTGTGTGTGTGTGTGCCTGTACATATGAATAAATATAGAGATATCCTGAGCTTGTTAGCATTGTTATTAAATGTTCGCTTAGTGTAAGTCTTATTCTAATTGTTATTTGGGTGCTGGAAATAAAAGCACAGCAAAAAAAAGTAAAAAAGGATCCTCTGCCAAGAAGGTTAATAACTCATAATAGTTTCTCCATTAATGGGAAAAAAAAAAAAAGAAAATGTTAAATTTTGGTCAGAAAAATTATGTTTTCATTTAGCTGTCAGTCTCTTTTCTGTTGGAGAAGCACAGCACTTTATGTTACAGACAGGTAAACAAACTTGCCTTAATTACTAAAACAAAGGTGGGGAGGGGCATACTATCAAAGCTTTTCTGGGGATTTCATCTATGAGGCCACAAAACTTTAAGTCCTGATGGGGATGCACTCCCTGATTGTATTGTCTGGGAGATCTAAGTGGAAAAGAACCAGCCAGAAAGGACTATGCAGCATAACTCGACCATTCAGGAACCCAGTTTTGGCACCCATATACAGCTAAAACTCTCTTTGATTTCAACCAGAAATGACTTGCAAGGTTAGGTCAGATGCATTGTTCTGAACTGATTCGTTTGGGAGTTTTCTACACATGTATTATGTGAACTCTTTCATGGGAAATTAGATGACTAATCAGCCCATCAGAGGAAAAAATACCTGTCTACAATACTGATCTTCATAAGCATATATTTACTCAAACTGTCATGTCATTCTCCTCCAAAACATTTTTTTTCTTTCTGTGATCATTTTTCTCCTATGTTCATTGTGTACACATCAACTAGTGTTGTTTTCTGACATTTCCACGTCTGTCTTGATCATTTCTTTTCAGTCATACTTGAAAAATTGAGACTGTGCTGCGCAACACGTGCAGTGTGTCAGCTGGTGTAAGCCTACCTGGCTCCATTTTTCAGTTTACGCAGGTTAAGATGACTTTATTTGGTACTGATCCTACCTGCAGCAATTTGGACCAAACAGTAGGTGGTCCTGGGGTCTGATTTCTGCCTTGTGTGGAGAGGGATAAGATCAGAACCAGATCACAGGAGCCTAGTTTTAAAATATATATAACAGTGGATTATTTGTATTCCTTTGCTGTTGGCTGCATTATTGGTTCTGTTGGTCTTGCCACTTCAAGCCATTCTTTTAAACATACACATATGCATGCATATGTATGTGCATACATGCGTGCGATGGAATGTATGATCCTATATGCTGGGCTAAGTCCTTCTGCCATACTGATACAAATCTAGACCATTTCTACTAACCTAAAAGTAGTTACTTTTACCCTGGGATGAGAGAAGAGCAGATAATCAGTGTGTGGTAGCTATATGCTGTGCTGCAAATGTAAAACTGTGGAGCTTAACTATACAATATCAAAGTGAAGAGCCCTGAAATCGCTGCTGCAGTGCTGTTTATCTTGTATATGGAGCACTAGGTATTATCAGCTGAGTATGCTGTTCGGTGATTTTAAGAGTTCAGGTAACACCATTCTAAACATCTGAGCTTCTTCTCAGTGAAGTTAAAGCTAACAGCGTATATGATGTGTTTGCCATATGTCAGTTGTAGCTTCTGTGTTACATGCAGTCACCATTGTTCTGAATTGTGTATGTTTAACCAATGATGGGGTTAAAATGCTCTATAATATGTGAAATGTGCTGATTACAAGTATGTAGGAATTCAGTGATCTATTTAGTTTTTACTGTGCTGCTGTTTTGTAGGTATGTGTGTGTATGGGGGTATGATTGTCTACAATGTACAATGAAACAATAATTAATCCTAAAGGAAATGGGCAGTTATGTAACCTGCCTTAATGCATTGGCATAATATTATTTAAATCCAATAATTATCACATCTGATCTCAAGCATTACCAAGGGTTGCCCATAGGTCTGACTTTCTCACTTTTTGGCACTAAGGAGTTAAACATGAAGTTACTTGAAGCTCACATGTTGATGAGTAAAGAATAGGATGTTTGCCTGATCAACTGTCTCAAATGTACAAGTTGGCAAAGACGTGGTTTCCAGTGTGATACAGATTAAATCACTTCTGTGCACACACAGCTCCAGCTGATGCCAGCAGCAGTTGTGATCATGCAGGCAAATGTGCTAAAATTCATATTCTGTGATACAATCGTGATAGGAGAGCGTTGGTACCCTGGCTTTGGGGACATACCTGGATGCTATGCAATACCTCTTATGTCCTGTGCTGGAACATAGCTGTAAATTCACAGGTAGAGCTTTGATCTCTCTTCCAGTCTAAGTTGGACTGTAAAAATCCTTAATTATAAATTTCAGAGGCTAATCAGCCTAGGCTGGCTTGCACACATACAGCATTCTGCTTTCAGGAGCCATGGCAGCTTTGACTGAAAAAAGATATCATAATTTCCCAGTGGCTGGCAAGACCTAGTGCTTTGCTTAGGAAACTCTACATTGCCCACACGTAAGACCCCTCTACCGTTCCCACAACGAGGTCTAGATCTCCCTTCATGGTTTCTGTCTGAAATTATTTCAGATAATATCTTTCAAATATGTCTTTCAGATAGTACAGATGGTTCAAAAGGATCCATCTTGTGTCTGGCTGTTTGGACAGAGTAGGCAGAGTATTCCTGGCCTACCTGGCTTCACACTCTCTTCTGTTATCTTTGTGTAGTTAAAATACAGCACCTTCTCACTCTTTTCCTTTGCCTCTGGTCAGTGCTCCTTAACTACTGTGTACACATTCTTTTAACTGCCAGCTGTGAGCAGCACTGCTCAAAGTATTATAGGTTTGTTGTCCTCAGTAAACATAGCTATCCACAGGTCCTTAAAAGGTGTTAAGTACAGGGCTAAAAGATGGAGTGCTCCATACCCGGTGTCCCAGGATGGTTTATACCCATAATCCCAAGCTATGTACCCCCCTCTTAGATGGGCTGATGAGAATCCAGTTATAAACTTCCTCCCTCCAAATTAAAAACACTGGATTATATGCCAGTGAGTATGTCCTAAGATGGAGATGCACTTAAACTTTTTGTCTGCAGTGGAATGACATGTACTAGTCTCTCCTTTCAGCTCCGGGTCCTACAAAAGCCAATTTGATCAGGAGAGACAACTTGAGTAGCTGAAGTCAGTTTTGCTGTGAAGCTGGAATCTTTAAAGCAGAATTCTGGGTTATTAAATATATATTAAATCTAAAAATACATGATTAAAAATGTAATTTGAAAAAGAAAATGAAGAAATCCCTGGGCTTGCCAGGACTGTTGTTAAGTTTTTGAGTGCCTCAGTCATGAGTAGCTTCAGGGTTATGTAGGTGACGATTAGGATGTTATTACCACACTGCCTCCTGACACTGTTCAGTGTCTCTGTACAGAAGCCTTCTTATTTCCTGTGAGTATTAATGCATTTGAATGACTTTTCTCTGTTTTGGTGGGAAGAACGATTATGTAACACTGATTATGGAGCTCCTTGTGTGCTGTGCCCACAAAGGTTCACAGAGCTGCACCTTCTCTTTTTAGGATTCAGTGGTACTTTAATAAATGTTGTGTAAAAATAGCTACAGTTCTGTATAGCAAATGTGAATTTTTATGACAAGAATGTGTATTTGGTGTAGAAAAAGAGTAATATAAAATCCAGTTTCTTTGTGAAGTTTCTCCAATGAAGTATCTAATAAAGTTCTGGTATCTGTGGTTTTGGTTTATGCTTTCATTGCTACATTCAAGACTTTGCATGTAGAAGGGTTCTTAAACACAGTCGTGCTATATGGGGTGGAGTGGGATGTTAGACCCAGGCTGTGCTATTGTGTTAGGAGTTTGCATTTACTGCCCTGTGAGGGCATTGAAGTGAGGGTACTGTTTCCACTTCTTTACTGGGATCCCCTTGAATGCCACACGACATTGTGGTATATTTGTTCTGCCAGGGACACCACAGGTCTTGGCTGCCTGTTTTCCCAGTGGGGCTTTCCAGCCTGTTTTCCTCAAGCACCAAAGCATATGACCCAACCCTGCACTGCCTGAGATCGTGCTGCTCACACTTGCCATTGGTGGTGTCTTGTAAGAAGGAGGGAGGTGGAAAGCAGGGGCGATATCTCTGAAATGTTAGTCTGCCCCATTGTTCCCCCAGGTGTTCTCAGTCTTGCTGCTTGTAGCTCATGGCAGCATGGTGATGAGTGCCCACTGCTGCCTGTGCTGCTGGAGTGGAAGAGCCACTGCACCAAGCCTGGACCCAGGACATGCCATCTAGAAGGTAAGTTCCCTTTATCATCTCCTGGTGCATCATGGGGTGTCTAGGGTCTGTTCCTCAGAGACAAACCTCCCCTCAAGAGCTTTGCACCAAGGAGCACAGCCAGCAAAACTGGGCTTTGCAGCGTATTACAAAGGTGAAGTGTGACACAGAATCATAGAATCACAAAATCAGCTAAGTTGGAAAAGACCTTTAAGATCATCAAGTCCAACTGTTACCCGGGGCTGCCAAGACCACCACTAAACCATGCCACTAAAGGCCTCATCTGTGTGGGTTTTGAACACTTCCAGGGATGGTGACTCCACCACTTCCCTGGGCAGTCTGTTCCAATGCCTGAGCACTGTTTTGGTGAAGGAATTTTTCCTAATACCTAGTCAGTCAGATACTAAAGCCTTTCAGCATGTCAACAGCTTGGCATTTAAAGTTTGTGTTACTTTTTATGCTAGCAATACCAGTAGTGGTGTTTTCCAGGACAGACCTCTTTTGCTCACCTCTCCTGCCAAGTCACAGGCAAACCCAGCCCAAGTGCTCTATTCCTATGCTCTTCATGCTCTCTCTCTTGGCCCAGTTTGAAACCAAGGAGCCAGGCGCAGGCTGACAGGTGCGCCTTTACAGAAGGTGCCATGAAAGATGACCAATTCCAAGGAGGCCTCTCTGTCAGTGACCTCCTGTGGAAATCCATGAAATACACTTGTCTGCTCTAAAATGTCTCTCCTCTTTTTCCTGTCCCACATGGACAGGGTTGCTCAGCACACAGAATGAATTTTCCTCATTGCAAAAGGGGCTCTCTTCTCTCTCCACTTTTTATTTTAATTATTTTTTTTTTCTAAACTACTCCAATAAAAGGATAAGCAGGCCAACTTTATCCTGCTGTTGCAATAGCTATTATATTCCAAACACTGCCTCTGTCCTAACTGTTAAAATAGTGGTCTGATGTTAACATGAGAATGCATCCAGCTGAGGTGTGGATGGCTCTAAGGAAGAACATGTAACACTAGATGAGAGAAGTATTTAGTAAATTATTCTGGTTCCAGGAAGTAATTGTATATTAAATCACTGGATTTGAGAGGAAAAGATTAAAAAACCAAAAATGTTTTAAATGTTTTCAGTTTGGTAAGGTAGTTCAATTCAAACACAACTATCTTCTCAGAAGGTCAATTTAAAACAGATTTTAAGGAAAATAAGCAGTTTATGGGCATAGGCACAGTGTAAATGACAGAACTTTCACAGTTTTTGTCTAGTCTCTTCCTCTGTAGTGTCCTAGCTACAGTTTCTGGCATTATTAATTCTTTTTTGTTTATTCACCAAGCAACTGTGGAATTTCTGAGAAAAAAATAATTGCATTGTAAGTGTCTTGATTGAAATCATGTAATTTAAATAGCTGCTCTTAATCAGATTTATATCTTCACATACAAAACAGTGATTTACATAACAAATTTTAATTTTACTTTCCTTTTTTTTCATTATAGCTTTTTGCTGTGTAAAGACAGGTTAATCCTCACACATAACCATTAAGACCTGATTTAGCAGCTAAGTGGAATATCACATTAGACTTGGTGTGTCTTTGCTGAACAGAAGGGTAAAGTATACACATGGGTCAACAAGTATCAATTTTAACACACATTCATGTAGACTGTTATTTAATCTTTTATTTTGTGAGGAAACAGCAAAAGCCATTTCTTATATATGGATTATTTTTTTTTTTAATTTAGTTTTTTTTATGCTGTCTCCTGAAGATGATTGGAGTGAATTAACACATAGAAATTCAGCACTATGGCAAATAAAAAAAAATGTTGTAAATAAAATGGAGCTAAATACGATGAATACCAAAGAAAATTTGTATCAACACCTTTGTTAAAATCATTGAAAAGTCGTTTACTAAATGAAAAAAATTTTGATCTAGAGTTAAGGATTTGAGTAGTTTTCTTTTTTCTTTTGATTTTCAATTTCTCTTATATTTTTAGGACCAAAAGGCCCTAAACCAATGTATATATTTTTGCTCATAGATAGAATCATAGAATCATAAAATAGTTAGGGTTAGAAAGGACCTTAAGAGCACCAAGTTCCAATCCCCCTGCCATGGGCAGGGACACCTCACACTAAACCATGCCACCCAAGGCTCTGTCCAACCTGGCCTT
>WYDI02006464.1:9705-27917 GCA_009867235.2 Psittacus erithacus
ATGACCAGCAGGTCGAAGGAGGTGATCCTGCCCCTCTACTCTGCTCTCGTGAGACCTCACTTGGAGTATTGTGTGCAATTCTGGTGTCCTCAGCATTAAAAGGACATGGAACTGTTGGAACAAGTCCAGGGGAGGGCCACGAGGATGGTCAGGGGACTGGAGCACCTCCCATATGAAGACAGGCTGAGAAAGTTGGGACTGTTCAGCCTGGAGAAGAGAAGGTTGTGTGGTGACCTCATAGCAGCCTTCCAGTATCTGAAGGAGAGCTATAGGGATGCTGGGGAAGGACTCTTCATTAGGGACTGTTGTGATAGGACAAGAGGTAACGGGTTCAAACTTAAACAGGGGAAGTTTAGATTGGATATAAGGAAGAAGCTCTTTACTGTAAGGGTGGTGAGGCACTGGAATGGGTTGCCCAAGGAAAGTTGTGAATGCTCCATCCCTGGCAGTGTTCAAGGCCAGGCTGAACAGAGCCTTGGGTGGCATGGTTTAGTGAGAGGTGTCCCTGCCCATGATAGGGGGTTGGAACTAGATGGTCTTAAGGTCCTTTCCAACCCTAACTATTCTATGATTCTATGATTCTAAATAACTCCTAATGTCAGATCTTTGTCCAACTTATTTTGCCTTTGTGCTATGAGAATAGTATATCCCCAACCCCAGCAACAATGAGTATAGCTACATTGCCATAAGTGAGTTGCATCATCATCAAGTACTTATCACTCACTAATGAACAGCCTAATGAAGGCGATGAAACCACTTTCATTGTCTGGGATCAGTTACTTAGAGCTAGTATATTGACTTTAGACTTGAGGAACTGTCAGCTGAAGTAGCTTTCACAGAATCACAGAATGGTTGAGGCTAGAAGAGATTCAGACCACCTTTACTGGAAAAAGATTAACCAGGACCTTGGTCCAATAACTGGAATGGGTGCATTAGAGTAATTTTCTCCTGGAGCAGAAAACACTGAGAGTATTGTAGTTCTAGCTGTTCTTGTATTCAGGTTTCATTCCAGTGTGATTTTTACCTGTTCTTTTTATCCATTCGAAGTCCTTTTCTAATTTTTATAGAAATATAGAGATAAGCCAATGAAACAGACTCTGAAGGATAGGCAAAACGTAATGTCCAGAGGTTAAATTGTTCTTCTTTGCACGAACATCAGTGTCTCCACCCACAATGTATATTAGGTAGAAATTGTGGGAGGTTCTTTTATTCTGTCAGCCTTATAACTGAGATATATTTTCACCTGTCATGTAAATCAATGAAATATACAGTACTTAATACTTAAATGTTTCACTATTAGAATAATTTTCTGATCCCTCTGGATTAAAACATTGTAAAATAGAACACTCAATTTTATATGAATAAATTAAGTGTTTTGCAACTTACAGTAATGAGACAGTTGGTTCATATAACTTTATAAACTGGTTACATGATACAACAATGGAGATACTCAGTTTGGAAGTTTGCCTTTCTTAACGAGATAAAGCTCCTCTTTATTCCACTTGATGGCTCTATCTGTGTAATGACAGCAAATGTGATTAGTTTTTCTACATTACTTTTTCACTTCTTATAATTCCTACATTTTCCATCAGCCTTTATTTTCCTTTTTATTTTGTTTCCATGAATTTCATAGAAAAGTTAGCACAGGTTGTAAAATAATCACATTAATTACTTTGCTTCCTGAAAATTTACACAGAAATGTTTCCCCGTTACAGGAGATAGCGACAGATCCTAAACATATCGTTCATGGGGCAGCAGAAGAAACATTGCAAAACCTAGTGGCAAAGATGTGCAAGCTATTTATAAATAATTTTGAAAATGCTCCTATAAACTAATCTGAAGCATACAGATTAGAGAACTGTAGGGTCATGAAAAGGGAACATGTAATTAAGTTCCCTGAAGTCAAGTGTATTTGTGGATGAAGGATTCTGCTTCTGCTTACTTCTTAATGAAATGAAGTTGCCCATGACACTCTCACAGACCATCCTAGTAGAAGAACCTGGAGTTAGAGTTGACTTCTGCTACTAACAAAGTAGCAGAGATGTGAGAAAAGGGGCTTCAATATACATAAACAAGACGTAAACAGCTCACATTTAGAAAGACTAATTCATCTATCTTTATCTAACTAAATTAGGATCAGTTAGAACTTTCTTGGGCAATCTAGCCCTACAGCTAATTATAATGCAAATGTAGCAAAAGTTAAGTAATAAGTTATAAAAGTGCTGAATGACATCTTTCTGTATCCCAGCTGTGCACTTCTGTAACACACTTGATTGAGATTGGGTTTCGAAGTTCCAAGCTGTATATTAGAAAACAGATCTGTGAATAAAAAATATAAAATCATTGCTAAACAGTGAAGTATGACTGTGAAGACATCCTCTTTAATCTTTTTGAGGGAATTCTGTGGTAACTGCATGGCAAATTGGAGTGAGAAATTCATAGATTTGGTAAGTTTATGTAGAAAAACAGAATTTTCCTTTCAATTTATTTTTTGGATTTTAGTAATTTAATAGGGGATTTCCCATCTTCTCATTTTTTGGACCATCAGACGTGCAATTTCATCTCTTCTGATCTGGTAACATATAAACCACAGATATTTTTGGCTTAGCCATTTGCAGTTGTTTTTCCACTTGTCATGTTGACATACCACTCTCTTACACTGGACAAGATCTAGTCAAAAGTGATTTTTTTTTTTTTTTTTAGCATGCTTTCAAAGAAGAGAAGAATACTGGCTAACGATTATACATTTTGGACCTGAGTTATCTACGTAGGCAATATTTTGTAGCTTCTTTCTCCTTTCTCTGCTGGCTGCCCAATGTCAAAACAGGAGGTATTCTTTTCTTTTGCAGTAATCATCCCTGACATGCTGTTGGCAACATATCCTCCAGGTTCTTTCTGCTGTCTTCTAGAAGACATTTTCCCCGTGGGGAAGAAAAACAAACATTCCACCTTTAAACAAGGAATTAAAATAGCAAAGACAGAAAATGCTTGCTGGAATTCAGTGCCCTGACTTTTGCGCACCTATTAAGAGTAAAGTTTTATTTTACCAGCGCACAGAGGACTGTTTAAAAAGGTTATGCATACTTGGCCTTTCACTTCCTTTAACATAATGTTAGCAAGATTAAAGCAGGGTTTTCTAATAGTACTATAAAGAGTTAAAATGGGGATACCATTGCTCAGGGTTTTTGAAAGGATATAATACATAGTCCTTGTGATGATGTAGTCTGAAGCAATCCAGCATTAGCAGGGAGTGAACAGGTTTTAATGATTTGGTTTTTTTGTTTGGTTTTGGTTTTGGTTTTGTTTTTTTTTTGTTAGACAGCAAGCAGAAACATGGGACAGACAATCCATGAGCACACCCTTTTTTCTTAAATAAACTTGGGAATCAGAAGGCGTGCCAAGACAAGGAAAGGACCAGTTGTCTAGGTACAGCTGTCTTTCCACATTTTAATTCTAATGAATGAAAAAACCCTGCAAAATACAGAAATTTCTTTCATCATAGATCAAATTTTTACAATCCAGCTTAGAAATCATGTCTTAATTATTCCCTAATCTAATAGACCTGCACCTTTCAAAAAAGATTCTGATGGCAGAATAATAACGAACCTGGTCTGCAATGGCTTCATTTTCTGTTTCCTGCATCTGTTAAGAATAAGTATGTTAGGTTTCCATCAGGCAAGGCACTTTACCTGGCTAAGTATTTACACAACATCTTCCAAGTTTGCTTAAATTCTGGTCAGACTAAGTTAAAAATCATATATGGTTAAGAGAAACAGACAATGATATCAGATCGCCTTTTTTTCCTTAGGAAACAAGATTGGAAGTCTAAAATTAAAAACTGCTTCCATTTTGAGACAGAAGAAAAAGAGAAGCCTGAGACTGTAGTAGATAAATGCTGGTACCACAGAAGCTGAGGGAAAATTTTGTCTATTTTTTTTGTACTGCTATAACCTAGGCCTTATTCTTCTAAATTTTCTCAAACAGGCTATCCCTACTAACCAGAAGTTTTCCTGTGTCAAGATCATAGGGTCAGACTCCAGAAGTCTAACCTCCACATTATATTTGTGTTTGATAGAAAGAATTTCAGTTTTCTCATTGCATCATTATACTTTTATGAACTTCCTGTGAACAGTAGAGCTAAGGTGGCTATCAATATTAATTTGCGCTTTGTGTCTTTCTACTATAGTTGTATATGCTTATCTACAAAACATGTTTACAAAGTATCAAAAAATGATTTATTTACTAAAATAATCACTC
The DNA here is from genome assembly GCA_009867235.2 of Psittacus erithacus. NCBI lineage: Eukaryota > Metazoa > Chordata > Aves > Psittaciformes > Psittacidae > Psittacus > Psittacus erithacus. Next base: position 13,963 of record WYDI02006464.1, read on the forward strand.
AGTAATATTAAAAAATTGTTGTACTACAGAATTCTATTTATAAAGGATAAGTGTCTGTGTTTTGACATTTATCATTAAATAGACAGTATCCCAAACATACACATCTTAATTTTCTTATGTGCGCACATTGCTGTATTCAATAACAAATATTTCACTCTATCAAAAGAAATGCAGAAACCCAACCCAGCTTGAAGGAAGTCATATGGTCTTATTAAGGGTATAGCTACATTCTAGATGCTGTTCTCTTCAGAAGAAAACAAATTAAAATACCCCTCAGGTATTAAAGTTGATGTTAAATCAACATATCTGAGTGCTAATTATTCATTGTGCTGCTAAGCAGTAGAAGATGAATCCCACCTCATCCCTGCAAATTAAGTCTTTATGGTGGAAAAGTCACTGTAAGGAAGAAAGATGATCTGGAATGATGTCACCTCTATAGGGGCAAGTCATGCGGTGTCATTTGCAGTCATGAAAAGTTTGAAAGTTCATAGAAAAACAACCATTCAGTACCAGGTTTTTGGAAAAAAAGGCCACAGGACTTTGAATGAGGAACAGGGCCAATGCAGCTTCACAGAGCTCAGCTGAATGATTCCAAGGCAAGAAATAATCTGAAGTGCCTGGGGTCCTACAGCGCTGTTCTTAAATATATAGAGGTATTCCTATTGGAAATGGACAAAGTACCTCTTGGCTGCCCCCATCTTCCTCTGAGCCAACTCTGTCAGCAATCAGCAGATCCCAAAAGGTACTGTGAGAAGACAGAGATGTGTGGTAAAAGAGATTTGAATGACAAGAAGGTAGTGGACTTGCACACTAGTTTGGGAAGAGTGCTCTGTGCCTGAGGAGAAGAAGCTAAAGAGACATTTCGATGAGAGGCAAATGAGGTGAGCATCATTAGCAGAGCAGGGGAGATGAGGGATGATGCCATAATAACCTTCTCAGCACACCTGGGGACATTTCTGTCAGTGACTGGCCCCATCCTCATTGTTTGTCAAAGTGCAGCCATTGACTCTGACCAAACAGTTCCTCCCAACTGGTTACAAAGATCTGAAATGGTCGCCAGGCACCTTATTCACGTCTACTGTACTGCCCTTCTCACAGCAATACACGGGGCAGACATTGTTGCTGACAGATCACAGCTATTCTCATTTTCTACTAAATGAGATGCAGAGAAGTGTATTTCACACTTTCATATTTTCCAAGCCTCATGCACTTCTACCTGTTCACATCAGAAACATGATTATAGCCACTTTTATTCTCTGCTGTTCTTTCTGAACACTGCAGGATAGAGAAAGAAATAAAAGAGTTAATCAATACCATTGTCTGCTGAAAAATTATACATAGAATTCCAGAAAGTTAAAGCAACTTAGCCTAGGTTTTATATTTCATAATTATCTAGGAAACTGGCTTTTTTTGTGTATTCCGTTAAATGTTTCACCAATAAGAAACACTTTTAAGTAATACATAGTAAAAATTAAGTCCATGTCATTTTTTACTATTGCAGATTTCATTATAAAACATCTCAAGATTAAATTTATTCCAATAATCATTGCAATGATGAAAAAATTCCTTGCTTCAATAATTGATTTATGCTTCATTTAAATGTATGGAGTAGTTTCAATATAATTTCTTATTAGCTCTAATGACAAATTTTAAAATAGCAGGGCTCTGAAATAAAGATGAAAATTTGCCATACAAGTTATTACATTTAAATGGACTTAATATTTAATATTTAAAAAATCATTTGATGTAAATAGCCATCATGAATCACTGCAAATATGCTTAGATGTAATTAAACTTTTTCTTTACCCATACCTATTTGCTTCATAATAAATTATTTTCTTTCTTCTTTTAATTTTTTTAGGATCATCAAGGATTTGTACTGGAGAAGCCACAGTTTTCTTCTGACATATCAGCATTGCTTATTCAGATTTTTGTTATTGTACTGGTCAAGAAACTAGATGCCATGGCACATATATTTCCTTCTGTTATGTATATACTATTATTTTATGCATAATGCTAGTACAGTCTCCCTGTTTGGAAGTTACATGCCTGTTATACTATGTATTCCACTATAAAAGAGAGAACATAAAGGTATCATTTGGCAGAAACCTGTGTCACTTCTAAAATGTTTTAAAATATTATAATGGCAGAAATTAAAAAAAAAAAAAGGAATTGTCTCTTTGGCTGGCCCCATTCTGTGATTTGTTTTCCCTCCATATGGAAACATTACCTAAGACAGGATTCTGCAAGCATGGCCAGAAGGCATCTCACTGTCTTTTGAGACACCTGACATGGCTGCTGTGCACTGATCACAACACTCCCAGCTGAAGTCACTGCTATTGTAATGCATAGGATGTCTGTATGCTGAATTTACACAGTGTTTTTCATGCTAAATAACAAACCATGGCATTTGTTAGGTTCTCTACTAGAGCTGTAGTCCCAACAATCACTCTCCTGTTTGAGCTTAGATGTACACAAAGGTTTCTCAGTGACAAAAATTTTGTGATGGCGCAGTGATGCTGTAGATCTACTTCCAACTCTTTAAGAAAACTGTATTAGTTTCATGCAAATCCTTAACAGAGACCATGACATTGTTCTAACCTTATGCTTAATTTCTTTATTGTTTAGACCTTAATTTTTATTTGAAGCATCTAAAAGTAATGCAGGTAACAGGGGAATAACTGGGAATGGTACATCTGAAATCACTGCACTAAACCAGAAACAGGCTACTGAGATTTTTGAAGAAGAACACCACTGGCACTTGAACATATAAACTGTTGAAATTTGAGTTGCTTTTAGGAAGTAAATCTGTTTAATTCTAAGGAGGAATGGCTTCATAAAATGTTGTCTATTTAAAAAACAAGCAAATGAAAAACCAGCAAAAAGATGAAGAAAGTAAATGGGGAGTTATACCAGAGTTCCACTGGGATTTGAAACCTGTTCTGCTCAATGTAGATGATTTGGGAAAGGGGATGAATAATGAATGTGGTAGCAATTTTCCTGATAATATGAGGTCATTAGTAGTTAATATTAGTGCTGACTGAAGAACTGCAACGAAATTCCTAAGACCAAGTGAATGGGTAATAAAATGGCAAATGAAATCCAGTGTCACTAAATATAAAATTATGTAACCGGGGAAAAAATAATCCTAACTTTACAAACAGGATGGATGGTCTCTATCTGACCATGGCTGCTCAAGAGCAAGATCTCAAGGTTATAACAGATAGTTATAACCCAAAGATTGCAATGATCTCTGTGGTCAGCAAACATAGTACCATGAATTACTAGGATGAAATTATATAAAAACCAGCATAAGTCTATTTTTGCATGTCTCTCTTATGCAGCTGTCATCTTTTCCACCTCATAGCAGTGTGTAAGGCACAACTGAAAGAGAGTAAAGGAAGAGTTGGGGGCGGAGTGATCAAAGGTGTGAAATGGCTTCCCTGCGCAGGACATCTTAGTAGACTGGAACTCTTCAGTATGGAGTAAAGAAAATCTGTAGACTGATGTGTGATATAGACTGAACAGAAGTTTGATATAGAGAGGCATGGAAGGGTGGAATACGAGTGACTGGACACTTCCATTCCCAGCACAGGAAACAGGGGCACCAAGTGAACCTAGCAGATGGCACATTTAGAATAAGCACAAGGGAACTGTTGCCCCATGTGTCCTGTAACTCTGCTCCTTGGTAGGGGCCCTTGCAGATTCTAGAAGTTTATCTGGTGTCAGGACAAGATTTGGCATATAATGCTTGCTTAAGAAGTCTCTGAGACAGAAATAGCTGATAGCTAGGATAGCTTTCTAGGGGAAAGTGCTTGTTTCTTATGTATTTTCTTGTACTACTTATTTGACTCCTCTTTTAGGCCATTGTGAGAGCAGGATGCTGGCTAGATAGCTGGACCTATGGTTTGATCCTATGTGCCTGTTTTCAGCTACCAGTGCTCATTTAAAACAGTATTAGAAATGTTTTGATATGACCTGGAGTGTTTTGTTTGTTTGGGTTTTTTTTGTTTGTTTGTTTTTACGGTTTTTGAAGAATTTCTTTCCATTTTATAAGAGATAAATATTTTCCTCTATATTCATTTTAGATTTTTCTTTGCAGAAAAGTATTAGTACTTTTCCTTGATGAAAAGTTTTCATCCTTGATGAAAACAACAGGGATTTTTGTTTTCTTGTGCAATTGTTCTAACTTCATCAATAAAAACACCAGAAATTTACATTTGGTACAATTTCTCTTAGAGAAATGTGGTTCAATGAGAGAGATAGAGCTCTGAAAAATATGACTGATCAGTAGAGGTGTGGATCAGTTTCTTTCTAAAGAATTCTTTTGAAAATTATGTGTGGCTACTTTTACCCAGATACAGCCTGTCACGCTCATATATTTTTTACAGTGACTTCAACTTGCCATAACAACAGAAGTTTAACAAACAATGTTTATGTGCTGCAGGCATAGAAGTGTACATAAACATAAAAGAAAGTAACAGAATGCAGGTTGCCAATCACATCATTCAGTTCTCCCCAAAGCTTCCAGATAGTTTTATTTGGCTAAAAGTTTCTTTCTTTTTTTTTTTTTTTTTTTGTATCTTTCTGAGTTTTGGAGAATCTATATTTTCTGTAAGGGAAGTTAGTTGTTTTCTTCATGAAATACCCAACAGAGGAAAAGATTTCTTCCCTTAAAAGCATATATATAGCTTATACCTGTATTGCAGGTAACCATTTTTGGTGTCTGTTAATACACTACAGACTTGCATTGCTTTAAGGAAAAAAGACCAAAAACCACCAGACCCTTAGCTTTAACCATTTAATGTTCCTGATTCCAGGCCATTGAAGTAAATGGATTTGAGAATGGGCTGGAGAATTACACATGTGAATACATCTGTCAAGCTAGCTAGTTACAAAATCTTTGCACCTTTTCATAAAGGTTGCCGCAGCACAAGCAGCATACATATTCTGCCCTGAGCATTTGCTTCTCAGAAATACAGAAAAAGAAGTTGGAGATGTGAGGGAGTTTAGCCATAAGAAATAAGCATTTTAAAATTCTCTTTATGTAGATGAGAAGTATTTCTGGCCTGGCAGTTCTCTAACAAAAACTAACAAATGGAAGATAATCATGGGCAAAACACAAGAAAAAAGTCAGACTAAGATAAAATGATATAAACTGAAGAGAAGCACAGGGGAACAGTAATGTGCATTGGAGAAATGCATATATTAAAACACAAATGTTAAATTCTGGAAAAAAGCTTGACATTATATACCTATTGTAGGCAATTTTAGAAAACAAGTCACCACAAACTATAAGCTAGTCTTTATGCTTCAGTCTTTAAAAAATATAGTATAGCATTTAGGTTGAATCTGTATGTGTGTCCATGATTTTGTCCATAGCTTTGCTAACATAATCATCCTAACAACTTGTCACACTTAAGCATTAATTGGAAGTCTTCAATATTATTCCAAAGCAAACACTCCAAATACTCTTTCCATTCAAAACTGACAACCTTAAAGGTATGCATGCGTATCTAACGGAACAACCCAAAACCTTTTGTCACTTTCAAAGTTTCTGATATCTGGTTAAAATTATAGCACGTTCATCTAATTCCCTTAAAATCATCTTTGAAAATTACATTATGTTATTTTTCAAAATGCCATCACCAGAGCTTTGTGTAGAAATCTTGTAGAATTTATGGTTTCTTGTGTTTTGAGAACAGAAACAGCTAAATCTCTTTGATTTAAGTCAATTTCACTTTTTTGTTCTTTTTTCTCTTTTAAAAGGAAAGTAAAATGAAATACAGTGGAATGTTTGTGTTGAACCTGAGCACTAATTGAGATTTAAACAGTCTAACATATGAACTTTGAGATTATCCATATAAATAATAGAATGTTAAATTAAAGCAAGAGCTAAAATATATGTTAACTTATAAATTAAGTAGATCATTTAAGGTAAACCATGTCTGAACATAAAGGAGTTTAGCAGCATATGGTTAAGTAATCATTATATGTCATATATTTCACTAAGATGGTGTAACAGTTAAAACATATTTCAAATGCAATATATATTTTTGGCATGATAAAATAATTTGAAAGATGTCAACTTGAATCACACAACAGTGATTATTTACTAATGTAAGATAGAGTCACTTTGATTCTAATAAGAAAATGCCTGAGCTGAAGTCACACCTTCATATGCCTCTAATGGTGCTCTTATTTTATCATATTTTAAAAATCCACACCTCATATTTTCTGTTTCCTTATATGGATGGTGCTAATGACACACATAGTAAACCTTCTATTAGCTTTGTACTTCAATAGGGTTTGTTTAATTTCAGCTGTCAAACAATATGGAGAAAAAAAAATCCACTTTTTTGATAACCCCAGGATTTAAAATGCATTATCAGTATGACAGCAGTAAATGTTTTCCAAACAATCTTATTTATGGGCTGTGTTCTTTCTTGGTGTATATACAAATCTGAGCAGCATGTGAAATCCCTCATTTGTTTGCCATAAACTGTGCATGTTTCTGTTGTAAGATTTATTATGTAAGAGTGGTTGAGTAACCAAGCATTGGTACCACTGATATGCAGTGTTTTACCTCTAGCTCCTTTACTGACATCTGATTGGCGCTGGTGCTGAGAGACATTACCAGCTGATGACTGTTCAGTAATCAATTCTGTGTAAATAGTAACAATAATATAAACACTATCAAAACTTATCTGTTAGCCCATCTTCTAATGGAGACTTGCTTTAAATATATGTAAGTATGTAAAGCAAGCAATGAGGACTGGCTTTTCACCCAAATTGTGCTATCAGGGCTGGGCAGTACAGGAAGCCACTATTGCTGTTTGTACTCTGAGAATGTAAAAGCTACTCTTTCCACTGAAGTGTCCATCAGCTACTTCACTGAGAATGCCAACGATTTTTTCATGTTTGAATAAATTTACTTGGCTTTTCCTACAAACAGGAAATTTCCATGAAGATCAGACACTGAAATATCCCCATTCACTCCCAATATGTTTTTGCAGCTCTGCTCTCTATTTGCAAAATGTAAGACAGTTTGACACTTTGGTTGTCCTATTCAACACTATTGAACAGAGGACTTTGTGCATCTGCCTGCAATATTAATTCCAAAAAAATATAATCAATTCTTTAGCATAGGCATAATGTAGAAAAATATTTTAGTACTCTGTATTTGCCTTTTTAATATTACATTATATTTCTTCTTATGGTATTTATAAAATCCTCACCGTGATGGTGCCTGAGAATGTTATTACAATAATATCACAAAGTAAATGTAATTATAATTTTTTATAAATTGGAAAAATTATTTCACATTAATATATTACCAAAATCAGGCAGTCTGACATCCACACTTCCTATGATTTTACCAGAGCAATGTGCTCCTGTTGAAGGGTTGTGAGATTTTTTTTTAAATAGTAAAGTCCATCTGTCTTTACCCTTTAAGGACATTCAATAGTGAGAAAAAAAATTCTTCCAATTGTATATGCCTTGCTCAGAGGAGGCTGCAGAGATATTTTAAACGCATCCTCTGCTCCATTTGAGTAATTGAACACTTGTAAAAATATTTTTTAAGCTTTCCCTTTATGAACATGAAGAAATGTAGATACCTGTCAGTAGTTCTGCAGCTTTGTAAAGGATCGATATAGTTTCTGATGCAGGATCTGGCCCTAAAGGCAGCTCATACAAATCCTCAGCTGCGCTATGGAGCCTTTCTGCATGAAAGACTACATCGTTACTTGTAGAGTGGATGCACTCAGGTCTGCTTTAAGCTATAAAAAAGTCCAAAAATCCACCAGAAGCCAGGGTCCCAAAGTAGCAATATCGATTTTGCAAAGTACTTTGTATTTATTTCATATTTATCTTTTGTTCTAATTTCATATTTGACTTTAAATACACATATTAATCCAACTGAATCAAGATTGTTTTGAATAGAAATGGATTTAAACTCAAGTTCAATGTTCTCCTGAGGTGGTAGATGTTTCCAAATATTTTCTGAGCCTCTCTACTTTTAGCTGTTTTACTATTCAGTTTAACAGAAATGCTGACTCTTAAAGGCTAAGGAACTGCAAGGCATGTTGGATACAATTATTTGAAATTCTAGGCTGGAAAAAGTGGTGGCTGCTCCAGTGTGTCAATTGGAAGTGCTAAGGCTGCTCTGCTGGGACAGCTACACTGTCACCACTGGGAACAATGCATTCCTCAGGCTCTTTTGCTTTGTTTCTGGTCAGCTGTGTTCAAAAATCATACCTCCAGCCTTCACCATGTTTGAAGAAACTATTTCTAATGTTATAGACTCCTGATTGATTACAACCAAAAAGAAACAAAAGGGGCAGCTGTCACTCCATCCTGAATTTGAACTAGTAATGTATGTTGTGCAAAAAGATTGCAGATATTGTAAGGTTGTACCCCACAACCTCCCTCTTGTTTTCATTGACATTTTCTTTTCCTGACTGAAAGGGGAACTTTTCAAGCTTATGCTTTTTCAAGCTTATGCTTCCTAAGAAAAATGTGGAAAACATATATATGCAGGTTTTTAATGGAAAAATATGAATACATATAGTATTTTTCCTTGCAGTTGAAAAAGTGTGTTCCGAAGGTTGGTTTCATCATGTAGGTTTAATAATTCTGGATTGAAAAGCACGCTCATGACAGGTCTGTATTTTCTTGGACATATTGCATTTGATTCTGAGTGCATTTTTCAGCTTTTTAAGATGGAATTTTGTGGGGTTTGAGCATTTGTTTTTCATTATGTTAAACATAGAGCATCCATATGTTGCTTTCCTTTGGAAACTTTAAGAAAACATACAGTCATTTAAATCTGGGCTATTTTATTCCTGCAGTCATAAAATTCCTGTAGAAGACGACTTCTACCTTACATAATATATTTTTCTCCCTCAGTTGTTACAAATGTGTCTTCTAATTCCTTCTCTTCATTATACGTTGTATGACAAAGTTGCTGCAGGTAAAAAAACGTGCATATGATATGAATCAGGCTCTTAACTCCTATGGTATGCTCTATAACTCAAAATCTTGACCAAGGTGCTTAAGTCATATCCCTGGTTCGTGAACTTCAGGTTGGTAGAGAACATTAGGAAGTATAATAGCTGGCTTCCATGGTGTAATCTTTATTGCAAGAATAATACATGAGATCTTACACGCTTCTATCAGTTGCAAATGTTCTGGTAGCTCATTGTACAGTATGTCAGATGAAATAGATTTCATGATCTTTTGTATAATGCATATGTTCCAACAGTAATTTCAAACCTAATTTATTTCCTTAGAAATTCATTCATCTTTTGGGTGCCATTTTTAACCATCTTAACTTTCTATTATGCAAGCACATGGGGTAAATTCTTTGCTCACGTATACAGATCCCACTCCTGCTGGATTTTGCACAAGATTAACATTATCTAAAGGGAAAATTTAGCTTAGGAGAGTTTTTATGTTATCATAGCCATACAAGACCCTTTTCTGTTCAAAATCCAGTAGTTATTTGGCAGTTTTGTTTCATTTTGGTCTTGCTGCTATGACTAGAAATGCTTTCAAATATATATATATCTCTCTTTTTTTTTTTTCCAGATAATGTACCTCTGTAAATGCCAAAGTTGACTTTATATCTTTGAAAATATGTGTATAAGTTATTGGGAGTTTTAACATTTGTTGTGAATCACTGAAAATGGTTATTGCATTCTTCCTTCTTTTTACTGAGTAGTTGGTAGTGGACGATGGATGTAGAAAGTGAGAAAAAGGAACCTGCCACATTTCATTGGCTGCAAATTCCAAAGAGCTCCTAAAACCATGGGCACAGTTGTTCTTACACTTTTGCTTTTAATAGGAAGAATAAGAGAATAAGGGATTAAGGTAGCCAAAAGAGCTTTTAAAAACTATTTCATTGGGAAGAGTGGCATTCTGGCAAGAACAAGCATATTAAGCTGCAGGACACTGTTAAATAGAATAAATTTTTTGGCCAAGGGTAATGTAGAAAATGACAGTGCTGGAAATTCCTTTTTTCCCTTGGAAGAGAGGTTTTTTCAGAGAGCAATATAACTGACAAGTTTAAATACCTCATACATACAGTAGGATCGGTTTATCCACTTTTCCTGGAAACTACACAGTAATACTTCAGTCTCAGCCCTCTCACTTGTTAAGGAAGTATGGGCTGAGTACATCTCTAAGGTTTAGGAGTTACAGCGAAGTTGCCTTCCGTTAGACTATGAAGTAGTGTCTGTAATTCATATCTACAGTTTTATGCTCCACATTCCCCTTTATAATATTCTAGTTCTTTTACTTGTCAATGTGGTATATGAAAGACCATATAAGACACGGCATACTTACCTCTACAAATCTGTTTCGGTAATAATGTAGAATGAAATAATTAAAAAAATCAATTAAATAATTTAAGACTTTTTTTTTTCTTCATCGTTAAGTATAAGGCTACTGATACCTTAGGTACTGAAGAACAGAATTCTGTGTCTTTCTGGAAATTCCAGTAGAGAAAAAAATGCCAGAAAGTTCTTCAGAAATAATTCCTGATTCAGGATTTTAGAAGATTATATAGGTTAGCAACCCTCACATGACACAATAGGCCTAAAAAATCTAGTAAGAAATAAACTTTGCCCTGACTTCAAATAGGAAATTTTATACAAAGTATGAAAATAAAAGTCCAAATCACACCTAAAGAGAAGTATAGCCTGTAACAAAAGGTGACACCCGCAAACACTATCGTACGAAAACATTGTTTCTTCAGTCCATTGGTGTCTCTTTCTCACAGATACACAAATAATTTATTTAATCTCAAAATGAGGGAACCAGTTGTTGATATACCCCATGATGTATACATATGAGAAGATGATCAAGAACATGGGTGGAAGAATGAGATATACAGAAGCAGGTTTTTTCTCAGTAGAGCGCATAAGTGCTATGTAAATTTGGGCATTTCTGCCTTGATGCTATAATAATGGGCCACACTTCTTTTGGTAAAGAAATCTATGCTATTTAAGAAGGCTGAGGATTATTTTTCTTTTCCTTGTTTTAACACTTGAGTGTATCAGTGTTAATAATAGCTAGAATTCTTGAAAACACAAACAGTCATATCATCATCATTTTTTTTCAGCTCGTGAGCTGATTATATTTTCAGTTATCCCTGTCTTTTCAGTGTCTGAAGATGTGAAGGAGTGTATGATAGAACTATTCATTTGTTCATATTTTTCACAGTTTAGGTAGACTGAAACGATATCTTGAGTCAAAGTGTAGCCAATCAGAAAGTGAACTGTGGCAGGTTTTTTTTCCAACTGGACACTTAGTGCATCTCTGCAGTCTTCTATTTTGCATTAGCACAGTCTGAACAGATCATTTGGATGTATGACCACAGTTAACTGCTCTTTCCTTGAGTCTCTACTCTGTGATCACTGTTCTGTGTATTTGTGAATGGACAACTCTGCTACGCAAGTTGTTCTTAAGTTTGACAAGTCCACAGGTAAATTTACCTGTTATAAACATCCTGCTGATGTGAATTTCCCTTTGTCTTTGACAGATAACAATGCCCCTTGAATCTTTGTAGCTTTTTGACTCAAAGGATACAGGAAAACATCCTGTTCAGTTTGTCTAAATTCTGCTCACACATGCACATTTATAAGGAGTGAAAAAGGAAGGACAACTTCCATTACATATACATGAAGTGTTTTGGTTTGCCAATATGTTTTGGAATATTTCCCAAACTGGAAATCTCAGTGTTCACCAGGATCCTTAAATAAAATAAGGAATTATTTTGACAATTTCACTGCTGCTTAGTATAAGTGCCTGTCATTGGTGTTACTATTACAGATCACAGATTAAGCTGTTCTCTGCATATATCTAAATAAGAACAACAAACGGTGGTAAATTAAAATTGTTTTCCCTATATAAAAATTCATGATACCCGAGGAAAAAAAACAACAGCACTCCCAGCTCCGTGAAGCACCAATCCACATATTTAGAACTATGAATCCTATTTAGGTAGATAATTTAAAAAAGAAAATAGCAATGTTTTTGAAAATGACCAGTGCAATTCAGTGATTCATTTACACAGTTACATCTATCGATAAGGTGAAACTGCATGAACGTCATGTTATAGACAATGCATGGGGCTTTGTCAAATTTCTCTTTTTCCAACAAAGCTGTTCTCCTGGCTGCATCTGACCATGTATAAAGTACTGCTACCATCAAAGCCATGTCACTGGATTATATTCAGTTTTTGTTTTACTTTTCAGTGCATCTGCACGGCATAATTAGGCAGCAGTCTTTTGCTATGCCTCACATTCCTCTTCCTGATGGCAATGGTTCATCACCAGCTGCTGCACAGCTACAATTGCCTTCCTCTCAGCACTGTTTAGTTTTGATTCTTCCTGAATGTGGTACATTTTGTTTTATGTCATGTCACTGTTGTTATACTTACATAATGTACTTAAGTATTGTTTAGATTGACACAGTGTTAGTACTGAAATGGAAAATAAAATGGCATTATTGGCAAGAACAGCTGTTTTCATGCACATCATTTTCTGAGCTTCAGTTTATTAATCAGGCTAAGCGGGAGACTGCACAAAAGGTAGTATTTTTTTCTTGAAGTATTGTATGGACTTTAGATTTCCATCATAACAGAATTTAATAGTATAATATAGCAGAAATGTTTCATGTGATTAAAAACAGTTTATTCTGGGTTTGTAATTGATTTAATTGTAACATCTAGAGGGCTGCAATTTTGAAAAGTTTCAGCCCTGATTGCCTATTATTCACATGACAACGCTGAAATAAAATGACACTATGGTAAATGAAAACATAACAAATAACCCTGGTGGTTCAATAACATTTTGAAAGAAAATCAGTAGATGTTCTGCAGAAATCACCTACAGGAACAGCAGAAAGAAAAGCCCATATTTTAAATCAGCTTTTGTAAAACCTGCTAAAAATTGACTATCCCAGAAACTGTCATAATGTTGCTCATCCAGTAAAGCTGTTTTGATTGTCTTCTATAGTATTAAATAATACCTGTTTGTGAAGTGCAATCAAGCATTAGTAAAAAAGGCTTATTACCTATGTTGAAAAAAAAGACTGCACACCTCTAGATCTCACCCCAGCCTTTACTACTCTCCATGTCAAAGTCAAATGTAAAATTCATCAAATTCACTGGGAATCTTGAGTGCTTAGATTCTGAACCTGCAAAAAATTTTTCTGGTCTTTGATCCCTCACAAAGCCTGGGTTGTTTTAATAGGCTTTGCATAGTACCTTTAAGCTCTTCTTATGAACAGAATTTATCAAATAAGAAAGCCCTGGATACAGTGCATTCCAATACTGCCTCACTAACTGCATCTTGCACAGCATGGCTCCATTAAATCCTGTAAAGAGAAAAAAAAAAAAGATTCAAATTATGAACAATGTAAATGATTATATTTTGCCAGCCCTGTTCCTCTAAGAATAAAAGATTCATTTTAGGTATTTCGCATATTACCATGAATATTAGTGTCATGTTTTAAGTTACTGGGCCGACATACCTTGCAATAATTTTCTTTTCCTTGATGGGCATTGGTGTATACTGTACATTTTGTAATGAAACAGAAGGAAAAATTTATAATGGCTTACTTTTTAGTGTTATGTGTTATTATATACATTTCTGTTTACATATGGAGGACATAAATTTAAATCCTGAAATTCAAACTTTTAAATTTAAATCATTAGCCAATATCCATTCCTTTCTCTGTTGTACACTGTTATAATTGTAATAAGGTATTTGTGTGTGTCCTGGTTTAAGCTTAGTCATAAATTAGAAAACCATGTAGCCTGCTCGTTCCTCCCCACAATCTGTCCTTCCCCTCCCTCCCCACTCCCGGGGCGATGGGGAGGAGAATCGAAAGAATGTAACTCCCATGGGTTGAGATAAGAACAGTCCAATAACTAAGGTATAACACAA
>WYDI02006464.1:28017-38087 GCA_009867235.2 Psittacus erithacus
GTAGCTGAAAACAACGGTATTATCAGCGCTGTTCCCAGATCGAAAGTCAGAGACACAGCACTGCACCAGCTACTAAGAAAGAGAAAAATGACTGCTACTGCTGAACCCAGGACAGTGTGTAGTTGGGCTTTATGTAATTGCACTGTAATACATATAAAGCATAGTAAACTCCACTGGCACTTTAAGTTAGGCCAAGACTTAAACTTGCATAGTCATTCATTTTTTTATATTTCCTTTGAGTTGTTAACATCACATAAAAACTTTATATACTTTTTTTATACTAATATTTTATTTCTCTTTTATTTTTCCCTAAATTTATTATCTGACAAGCAATGATTAGAAACAGGTGAACATTTTTCAGTGTTGTTTAGAGGACTATGACTCAATCTTTGAGAACGTGTGGGTTTCCCAAACATTAGTAAATGTAGGCAACTTAATCTTCAAAGAAAACAATTTTGCAAACTGCTAATTGACATTAGAAGGTGTTGTGTTAAGATATTTTTTCACTTGACTAATTCAGTTAAATATTTGCTGGAAAAAAATTAAAGAAGCTTTTCAGATGACACTGGATTAAAAATTTGCTGTTGTTTCATCAGTGTTAAATGACTTGTGTAGCTGTTTCACTTAGCAGGTCTAATTTCACTCTTTGGAACAAGCAATGAAAAATTCAGAGCATCGCTGTTCTTTCATTGAGAGGTGTTTCATAATCTTTAATAGCAAAAATGAGCCTATAGATTTCCACATCACTCAAAAAGGAGAGAAAATATATCTCTAAAAAGACACAAGCAATAACTTTTAAATATTCAGTATTTATTTTTTAATGTTTACCGATACATCTTACAGTATTCAGGAATTAAAAGGAAAGGCAGAACTGTCAAGGAAATTGAGATTAAAGCTACTCTGCTTCATTTCTGAATAAAGCATCTGATAATTCCGAAAGGAAATAGTTGCTGGAATGGTAATACTACCGAGGGAAGGGCAATTGGTCAAAAAATGGGAGCACAAAGGTGTTCATTGAAGTGAAAGTAGCACATTGCTACATATAATCTGCAGTCTCAAATCATAAATGAGAGAATGTAATATACAGGAAGAAATATAACAGAATGTAAGATTTGACAAATTCCTTTGAAAAAGTGACCTTTAGTACCATAAAACATGTATGACTAATTTTGAACTCATCTGAATTTGTTTTTGAGAACATCTGGATTGTTTAAAATATAATCACCTATTATGTCACTATGCATTCAGCTATGCATTGCGACGAACATAAACCGTATTTACTTTAACATTCCTAAATGAAGGTCAAGTCTATTTATGGAGCTATTGGATACCTGAAAAGATTTGGAAATAGAGGGACTCATTGTCGTATAGTGTTAGAAGAGATGGTCTAAACAAATATGATTCTATCCCAGGGACATAAACATTACTTTGCACACTGAATGGAAAACTCATTACATATGACCTGTTACAAGTTTCTGATTATGATCTTACACTTTTCCTTTTTTTTTTTTTGTGCACTAGATTAAGATCATCTGCTCAAGTCCAGAGGAGGGCCACGAGGATGATCAGGGGGCTGGAGCACTTCCCGTATGAAGACAGGCTGAGAAAGTTGGAGCTGCTCAGCTTGGAGAAGAGAAGGCTGCGTGGAGACCTCATGGCAGCCTTCCAGTATCTGAAGGGAGCCTAAGGATGATGGGGAGGGACTCTTCATTAGGGACTGTAACGACAGGACAAGGGGTAACGGGTTAAAACTTAAACAGGGGAAGTTTAGATTGGATATAAGGAGGAAGTTTTTTACTGTGAGGGTGGTGAGGCACTGGAATGGATTGCCCAAGGAAGCTGTGAATGCTTCACCCCTGGCAGCCTTCAAGGCTGGGTTGGATAGAGCCTTGGATGGCATCGTTTAGTGTGAGGTATCCCTGCCCATGGCATGGGGGTTGGAACTAGATGATCTTAAGGTCCTTTCCAACCCTAATTATTCTATGATTCTATGATTTGGGCTGGTTATTAATTTCTGTAATGAAGGTTTTGTGTTGTAAAGAAGAAAATATCTCTCCTCCTGCTGAAGAATGGTAGGCTACCAGTATGCCCTGTTTTACAAAAGGTAATACAAATGATATTTGTAACTTTGCTTCATTGAAGTTGATATCTGGGCTGGTGCTCACAGCAGAGAAACTGTAAGGAACTGACATAGAAGGTATCTTTTCTGCAAGATCTGTGGCCTTTCCCGGTAGTGCTAGGCCTGGCCAAAACCTGCATAGGTAGTTTTTACTGTCTAAGTTGCTTCTTGAAGACCTGAGACTTTAGTCTCCCTGTGTAAAGTTTTCTGTGCCTTCTGACCATGACAGTTATTTTGCAGTCCTTCAAATGTGACCAAAATATTTTTGTTTTTCTTTTTAGAAATGAAAGATTTGTGGCAGAAAGATGATCAAAATGGCATAGGAGAATGAACATTCTTTTTCTTCACAAAGTATACCACACTGTGCTTACTGCAGTACACAAAGAGAAAATGAATCAGTACACTGAGAACGGAGTAAACTACCTAATCACAGCTGTGGTTTAATGTAGCCTTTGAGGTGTCATTTACATTCTTCTAGGAACTTCTACTGTAATCTAAACAGGTGGCAACAGGTCTTACTAAATAATATTTAGAAAGTGTTGTTTAAGAATAGCATTGTTAAGCATTGTTTAAGTAAGCACCTACTTCCTCACCTGTCTGCAGGATCAGAAAGTGAACTGGTGCTCTTTAGAAAAAAGGATGGAAGGTCGTTTCTTTCTGGGAGACTATTTCAAGTTAGTTCAGTTTCTCTTCCTTGTTCTTTCTCAGACTGACAGGTATTATACTATACCAAGAGTCACTGCCCCTTTAAGTGATACTAGTCGCAAACTTTTTAGAGGCAATTAAAAAAAAATCGATCTGCAGATCTTCCTGGATCATGGAGGAGAAGACACTGGGCTAGAGGAAATACAGAGCTTAAGGGACATTCAAAAATGTTTATCGATGTAACCTTTTATTTAAGGAGATATTTGGATTCATCTTAAACTTATTTTTTCCAGAGTGACTGGCAAGAAATTTTGGCTGAGATCAGGAGCAACAATGAAGGAATTATCTGAGCATTTAAAACAGGCACAAATAACATTTGGATGTCATTGCCAGAAAGTTTACTTGTGTAACTTACAACGCAGTACATCTGTAAAGGGGATAGTACCTGTTTGCTTTCAGTGAAATATGGTGAACATTTTAATCTTTATCAGTGCTTATGTGTTCAAATGAGTTGTAACAGTATGGGAATGACACTGGTACTGCAAAATACTGAAATTTAGACTTACAGGAGTTCTTTACTACAGTTTATCTTCCGCCTACACCCTGAGGTTCAGACACTTGCTACTAAGTTCATTGTTCTACCTAAAAGATTAATTTCATATACTGATAATGAGATGGCTCTCAGGAAAGATGGGGAACCTGAGCCTTGCTAACATAAAGTACATTTCTGCAAGATTTGCCAGAGCTTGAGAAATTAACAAACATGAATAAATTGGGCATTATTAGTCACTATTTGAAAATAATTGCATTTTGGCTTGAGATAGCTTATTTGGCTTGCTAGAAGTTAGCCTGTACTCATTGAATCCAAAATTAGAGAGCACCTTCAAAGTCATCCTTTCCCCCCCATCCAAATGACAAGATTTACAGTGACAGGGTAGTTCAGTGATTTGGTCATAAAAGATCTGATTCACTGTCTTCTTTATAGAGATGCTCACTTCCTTCTCAGGAAAGCCAGTATTTAGTATTTCTCCTTTTCACATGGAATAGAAGTTTTTTATATTGTGGAATGCTATGGCAATGGTCACTATAAAAACACATGCACATTAGAGATTCTATACTCAGTGTAACTAACATTTCCTGATTTTTCAGGGCAAGATTCTCAAGCCTGAGACTGAGTGAACTGAACATTTCAGTGTGTAAACACTAAAGGGAAAGGGGAGACATTCCAGGGGCATTGATTAGGGACAAAATAGGAGAACACTTGGACAGGTGCAGACTGGTCAAAGACAACCAGGACATTTATAAAGGGGAAGCCATGCTTGTCAAATGCTATTAACTTGTTTGAGGAGGTGACAATGAGAACTGACAGGGGTGAAGCAACAAACATAATCTGCTTGGATGTCAAGATGGCTTTTGATACTGGTACACTGAAGACCAGATACAGGGTTAGTAAGCAGGATAAAGTGACTGGTAGAATGTCTCTAAAATATCTTAGACGCAATCCTGTTGACATACCACAACAAAATATGAGAGTAGATGTGCGAAAATGATAAATATAAATTAATTTGGGAGATATTTTTCACACTAAAAAAAGAGGATGAATGAATCAAAATGTTTGTGCAGGGCAGAGACAAAAAAAACACAGGGGTGGGAGAGGAAAAGAACTGACCAGTTCATATGTTTTGAAAGAAAAAAGGCTATGAAAATTAGCTTAGGAAAGATCACTGTAGAAGAGATGGGCAGAGATACCAGACACAACCCTCTGTAACTGTCTATATCTGTCCTTAACTTTGTTACAGACAGGAAGTAGTTGGAGGGAACAAATGATTTTAAGTACGTGCTGGATGTCTACCGGGAGAAAGGCTCGTAACAATTTCTCTTTGAAAAGGGCAAAATTGAAGGTTTATTTCTCCCTAAATAAGAATTAAGGAGGAAATATTAAGTAGTCTTGTTCTTGATTCCTTCTTCTTGTTCTTTCCTTTGATGGAGAATAAAAATAAAAGTGTAAAGGATTCTTGATCAGCTTTCTGTACCATCACTTTTCTGGATGTGCTCACATTCCGTTTTGTACAGCAGTATTTGCCTTTCATCACTTTCCATTTGCTAGGAAAAGTAGCAATATTACTAAAAATACTAAAATACTAGAATATTTAACAAATAGGTGCCACCTATAATAGGTCTCAGCTGCAAAAACGTTAGTGAAGCTATTTTCAAGACAAAATTTGTAGCTGGAATGGATAACTATATGAAAAAAATTGAGGTAACAATCATAGAATAGTTTGGGTTGGGATCTTAAATATCATCTAGTTTCAACCCCACTGCCATGGGTACAGACACTTTCCACGAGACTAGGCTGCTAAAAGCTCATCCAGCCTGGCCTTGAACACCTTCAGGGCTGGTATGTCCACAGTTTCTCTGGGTAACCTGTTTCAATATCTCACCACCTTCATAGTAAAGATTTTTTTCCTAATATCTAATCTAAATCTACCCTCTTCTAGTTTAAAGCCATTGCTCCTTGTCCTGTTACCCCATGCCCTTGTAAAAAGTCCTCTGATCAGATGATCAGTAAGATCTCCCTGGAGCTTTCTCTTCTCCAGACTGAACAATCCCAACTCTCTCATCTTTTCTTCATAGGAGAGGTGCTCCAGCCTTCTAAGCATCTTTATGGCCCTCTGTACTCGCATCAACAAGTCCATATCCTACTTATCCTTGGGGATCCAGATCTGAATGCAGTACTCTAAATGGGGTTTCATGAGAGTGTAGCAGAGGGGAAAATCATCTGCCTCGATGCGCTGGACACACTTCTTTTGATGAAGCCCAGCATACAGGTTAGATTTCTGGGCTACACAGACTGCCAGCTCACGCTGATCTTCCTATCAACCCCCACAAGTCCTTCTCCTCAGGGCTGCTCTCAATCCAGTCTTTACCCAGCCTGTATTTGTATTTGGGATTGCCCTGATGCAGGTGCAGAAGGTTACAATTGGCCTTGTTGAACCTCATGAGGTTCGCACAGGCCCACCTGTCAAGTTTGTCAAGGTCCCTCTGGATGGTATCTTTTCCCTTCAGCGTGTTAACCATATCACACAGCTTGGTGTCATCACCTTGCTGAGTGTGTACTCAATCCGCTTGTCCATGTCACCAACAAAGATATGGAACAGTGGTTGTTCCAGTACTGATGCCTGAGGAACACCACTGGTCACTGGTCTCCACTTCGGACATTGAGCTGTTGACTGCAACTCTTTGAGTGTGACCATGCAGCCAATTTGTTTTCCACCAAGTTGTCCATCCATTCAATCCATGCCTCTCTAGCTTAGACACAAGGATATAATGCGAAACAATATCAAATGCTTTTCACAAATCTAGCTAGATTATGTCAGTTGCTCTTTCCTTATCCACCTATGTAGTAAGCCTATCATAGAAGACCATCAAATTTGTTAGGCATGGCCCTTAGCGAAACCATGTCTCTGTCACAAATCACCTTCTTATTTTCTGTGTGCCTTAAAATAATTTCCAGGATTACCAGCTCCATGATCTTGCCAGGCACATAGGTGAGATTGACCAGCCTGTAGTTGCTGGGTCTTCCCTTCTTTCCTTCTTAAAAATGTGGGTTATCTCTCCCCTTTTCCAGTCACTGGGAACTTCACTAGACTGCTGTGACAAGACACATGAGATCTCTCCATTCAATCGTGTGTTTTTCCTTTCCAGAGTGCTGCACGAAGTTACAATATGCCTTTTAGTTTTCAGATAATTGGTTCATTACAGGCATAGAAAAAAATATTCCAGTGTGAGTTGTGAAAGCGTATATTATTGGTGTGTAATACCCATGCGCAATACCAAAAAGCATCTAATGAGAATACCTAAATCTTGACTGATAAGTTATTTTGGCCTTTCTTTGCTAGGCATTTTTAATTTTTTTTTTTTTGACAAAATATATTTCCCTATTTTGAACTTTAAAAATAAGAAACAGTTTTGTAACATATCCTTTAAATAAGTGAATTAATTTTGTTGTTTTTACATTTAAAACCTTATGTTCTACATCAAAATGGTGGTCAAATTGTTATCATTTAATTCAGAAAAGAGAGGCAGAGAATACTGTTCAGAAACTGATCTGTAAGAAGCAGGAACAGCCCTGTACAATTAAATAATTAGTACAACACTTACAGCTCCTGTTTTGAAAAGAAATGCAGTGGATCAAGAATGCAGAAATGATGTGAAGCTCAGATGCATGATGGTGGTACATCAAGTCTTCAAGAGAGGGCTGAGCTAATTTTTGATCTGCTTACTGAGATGCATAATTTGAAGATCTAGCTCTAAGCAGCTCTGCAACTGCCCTCCATCTTTACTGAAAAGCCTTATATTTGCATTTAAGTTTTGTGAGTGGAACACAAAAAAAGGTTAACTTGGGAAGAAATTTGTTTTTTGTAGGTTTTCTGTTAGTTGAGAGGGAAATTTCGGCCATGATGATGGCTTAAGTGGCCAAGTGTGCCAGAAAACGAACACTACTAGAAAATAGAGCTATATTCTTATTCTCATTTATTTAATGCTTTTTGTTCTCTCAGAATCAGCCTGTTTGAAGCAGTTACAATATCAAATATGAAAAATCAAAGTGCCATAATGGGAAATAGGCTAACGTTTTGGGACACAGGAAAATGTAACCACAAATTCTTTTTTTTCTTTGTTTAGCCCTTTCATCATCACAACTTTGATGTATTTTGGTTTATGTTATTTGAAGCAGTTGAAGCATAATTGCCACACTATATCAAACATAAGTAAATTTTTTAAGAGGTAAACTAATGCATACTGGAATACAACAGAAAAATAAAATGGTAAACTTGTGAAATAAGGTATATTGTGCATTTATATATTTCTATGCATATTCTTAACAAATTGAATATTTTAAAACTACTTTGGATGCTGAAAAAAGACAAGCAAATTAATATTTTTGTAATATAGATGTCATGTTATATTTCATGCCTGATTCATTTGAAAATGTAGGTTAATTTGCAAACAGTTTAGAGAGGTGAACTACTGAATTGAGTCCTATAAGATTTAGGATTTGTCATCTTTTAAAGTTGACACCCAGTGAGAGCTTGTCAATTACAAAGAAGTGAAATGAAGTGAAAATAAGCCTCGTCTTCATCTTCTTGTTATATGCTTGGTTGGTTATAAAAAGACACCATTTACAAGCTGAGAATAATTACTTGCAACATATTTTTCCCTTTAAAATAAATTATTTATTATTCTATCTCACTGCCTTATGATATAACAGTTACCGTAATTTCCTAATCTCATAACCAAAGTAGTCTTTCAATACTTATGTGGCCACCAGAAATGTAAGTTTGCTTGGGTTAAAATACAGAACACTGTTTAGGGTAGGATTTTTTTCTCAAATGTTACTAATCCTTTTGTAATGTGTTATACAGAATTTCTTCACTTTATAAATCTACATCAGCACATGTAAATATACATGTGATACAGAGAGAATGTCAACAATATAAACATTTTTTATTTACGGACAAGCACATCAACATTCTCTTCCAGCTTAAATGTGTATTATGCTATCAATCTCTTGCTTATAAATTTGATTTTTGCACAGCCCACTCTTGTAAACCTTTCCATAGGCTGTAACATCAACCTTTCTTATGTGGTTTTCTCCAACTGAAGTAAGTTAACACTTCTTCAATTATGAGTTTTATTCAGCATGATGAAATCTTAGAGCAGTTCTGTAAGCATATAACTTGTCATCCTGCCTTCTTTGTATTCATCATTCCTACAATTCATAAATTTCTGTTAAATACTATTTTGTCAAAATCCACAAGCTGTTTTAGAAGAAAATTTATTTGATTTTGTTTTATTTTAAATAAAGATAATACGGACATATTCAGCAACTCCTTGCTCAAGTGTTGCCTTTGATTTTTAACTGGAGATCTGAGCTGCTTTGCTTTCTTGCTTTTCATAATTTTCTGTCATTACCAACTGAAGACCAGACAGGCCAGATAATTTGTCTATGGTGCTAAACAAGCCAGCAGTTCAGCCTGAACTAGGAGTCATCTCTCAGCACAGAGGCTTGTGCCCAGACCACTCTGCTCCTTAACATGAGACACTGCAGAAGGGCTGCTCAGGAAAATGTCGCAGCCTCTTCCTGAATGGGAACTGATAGTTAATGCCAGTCATTTTACCCATAAATGTATGCAGTACTTAATGAACACATATGCAAAATATCAGATGTCAGTTATTACTTCAAGTTTTTAGAGGATATCTAGCTTTTTTCTCCATGCAGTTAATTTTCCTTATTAGTTCAACTGGATAATTGCACTTGTGCATCATGCTTGTGCTAGTTGATGCACAAGGCAAGTCTTATAACACCTCTTGTATTATTTCAATTTTATCTTACAATACTTGTGCTATTCCATAGTGCAATTCAGTTATGCTATTTAAATATGTATTAGAATATTTCCTTTTTATTGAAGAAGAATGTTTTGATCTATCAAAAAGTTCAATTGCATTTCAAGCAATAGTTCCTATTTGCAATTAGGTATATGTGTGGAAGTTGCTAAGTTTTTCTTTCATGTCTTCTCATTCATTTTAAAAGCAAATTTTCTGTTACACCATCATGTACTGGCCAGAATCTGGAACTGCACATATATATCTGATTTTCCCAGTTGTCTGTGAAGTGTTTTGGCAACTGGACTTTGCTTATTTTAATTATTCCCTTCCTACTTGTGGTAGATAAATGTATGGTTTTATTTAAGTCTGTTATATCTCTGGCTGTGAATAAGGTAAGAAAGACCAATGTAAAGACCAATGTAACCGATAGCAACAACATATTACAGTCTGTATCATCCCTTATTTTTATTTTATTGTAATTGTTGTTGTTCTTGTTTGTTTTTAAATAAAACCTGAGAAAGGAAGATCATTTAGTAAAGAATTGTGAAAGAATGCAAGACAAACAATAGATAATTTAGAGTTTAACCCTCAGGCTGACATTATAACATTCTTACCTTACCTAGCAGCATGCCAGTTCACATGGGGTCCCATAGAAGTCAAACTGCTTGAGGAAGAAGGAACTAAATATTGGAAGATAACATTTTGGCAGTCTTGAGATTAATGATATATAGCATGTTACTAAGAACACAGAAATAACTCTGCAAAGCATAAATGATCACTGAGCTTCAAATGGGCTCTAAAAGATATTATGTTGAATTGAGAATTTATTCTGTAATATCACACTCTGTCCTGGGTTCAGCAGTAGCAGTCATTTTTTCTCCTTCTTAGTGGCTGGTGCAGCACTGTGTTTCTAACTTTC
>WYDI02006470.1:0-23954 GCA_009867235.2 Psittacus erithacus
ATATAAAATATATATATATATAAAATATATATATATATGTATAGTATGAACTTAAAAGCATTTAAAACTGAAATCTCCAGTAAACGCTCAAGTGAAAGGTGCTTGTGGGTTTAGAATTAACAGTTAATGACAACTTTCTCCCAGAGCAGAGCTTGTTAAAGAAAATTTACTACCACATTTAAGCATAAAAGTTAACAGTATGGAAAACAAAATATGCACATATATTCTGCAAAAGTAGAGAGTTTCTAAATGTGAAGTCCAAAATCTTACTGGGAAAGGTAAATTTCAAGTAACTGGACACCATGTGAGTTATGCTAACCTTTCTCAGCTACAATTTGAGTCAGTAATAACTTTATAACCATTAGAAAGGTAGTGCGGCTTAGATCATCTGGCATCATTTGTGGACACCGTTAGCTTAAAACCAATGAGAATAAAATTTTCTTCTATTGTTTCTATATTCTTAGCTGCAGCAATTTCACAGCAGTTTGCATATAGACAACTTCACTTGTCCCCGGTATAATAAGATATTTCCGTTATTATTGTGATTCAAAGTCCTGTAGTAGAGCTAAAGGACTTTCTAAGAATATAGCTTGCCACAACTGAAGCTGCAGACACATATAGTGCATAAATTGCTTTCTATATAGACTTCTAGAAGACAGGAAAACTCTTCCTGTATCAGCAAGGGTTTTTTTTGCTTTTGTTTGTTATTTTTTTTTGTTTCTATAGAGATGACATCATCAACTTCATTTATTTTGTCACCAAGTTCTCTATATAAATAGAAAACTAACTTGGATCACATGAGAAACTAGTCAGAGACTAATCAGATTCTCAGCTGTTTTTAATAGAAGGAGGAACTGTGAAGTACCTAAGCAGGGATGCTCCATGAAAAAATGGAAACATTTCAAATTAAAGTTGACAATAGGTGTTTAATACCACAGTTTGTCCATGTGATTGGATTTTATACAGTCTGTGTAGGACTCCAGCTCTTAAGTTTATACTCAGTTTTGATTCAAGTGAACTTACACTGAACTTGGGTGAATAATTGGCCGTTTCCCCTTGTCAAAACTGATGGGGAGGTCAAATACCCTCCATCATGTATTATGTGTGCAAACAGGAGTAAGCATTCACGTGCATAGTTGTACATCTGTCCTTTTTAAAACCAGTCCTTAAACAATTTGCCCAAGGACACAGAATGAATCAGTGAATCATGGAAATAATAATTTACTGCCATTTCAATTTTGGTCACTTCAGCTTTTTTGTACGCAATACTCCAGTCATAGTACAATAATGGCTACCTAACATTATGTTAGAGTGCACCTAATTTTATTTTGCGTCATCTGTCATCTGCCTGTGAGGTTTTAATGTCTTATTCTCATCACATTTAAAACGGAAAACTTACATCACTTTCTATAATGTAATTATAGCTCTCTTATCATTTCCTCCAGTATAATGTCACAAGGAATTTTCTTCTGCTTCATGTACAATTTAATTTCCTTTTTAATTGGCATTGGGCATTATTGTGTTTGTCAGGAATCTCCACATTTACATTTTTATACCTGGATGTATTTTCAGAGCAAGAAAAATTGAAAGCCAGCAGTGTGATTAGTACAAGTATTTGACTGGGAAGTCTTTAGGTCTCAGGCTATGTCTTTTCTTACATGACTATAATATTTCCCTGGCCTCAAAACCCTCAAAAAACCCCATTACCCTGTCTCTTTCGTTGGTAGGTACATGGTGAATTACACTTGCTTCATTTTATTTTCTACAGTTTCTAAGTGCACCACAACCTAGTACCATGTCTCGGATAGACTTGATAAGATATCTTTATATTTTTTTTAATCCAATTTAATCTATATATATAAGGTAAAATTCAAAACATACTGGTTACAATCTGCTAAACTCCAGAGGTATTAATGATTCATATTCAGCAAAAACTAATGCATCTGATATTATTGCAAAGCTCAAGCAAAACTATGGAAATCAGGCTTGGATACCATATTTCCCCCCAAAAAACCCAATTGGTTGTCTTTGCCAAAGACAGAAATAAGCTTCTATCAATAGGTTCTCCAGCTGAGCCATGACCAATGCCTTTGGGACCATATCTGGATGTTAATGGGTAATGCTAGTTCTTGAGTGAACAAAGAAATTTGACATCTGTTTTTAACCCTGAGAAAATGGAAAGCAAGAATACTAGTGTTGTCTACAGCTACATAAAAGTATGAGGCAATTAAGGTAAGGTCTGTTTCATTAACATACTTATTGAGTTTTTAATTTAATTTTGTTTGCTAGTCAGGAGAGGCAGTAGATTTGAGTAGAACACCTACAGCTGGCAAGAGACAATAAAGTGAAAGAACCTATTTTTACTAGTAAAATGCAAACCATTGAACTAAAAAATGCAGTGCATTCTGATTTCTTAGCCCAGAACATCAGCTTTTATATCTTCTGTAAAATCCGAAACCCATCCAAATTTTGTTTTGGAAATGAATACATGTGTTAATTGTAGGTTACAGTTTTATAACTGGGTGAAATTCCAGCATATTCATATGGAAAACCAAAATATTGATATTCTATAATTAAAAAATAAATAGTTTTCTGAACCTAAAGAAAAGCTTACTTACATAAATAATAAAAGTATTTTAAGTTACTGGGATCAAATTTATAAAGTTGGGAGTGTGTGCTTTGCATGCAACTATAATTTAAAATCTTACTGAGCATAAGTAAGAGGGTTTCGATTTTTTTGAAACTAAAAACAATTAGTACATGGGGAAAAAATAGAAGAGACCTTATTATCAAATCTCTTCTATGGAAGACATTAATAACAAGAAGCTCTCTTTAAAAATAATGATGCTAGAAATTGTAATTTAAGAGAAAGCATACAATTTTCGTATGCATTGAAGTGTAAAATAATACAACAACTCAAACGTGTTTAAGTGACAGTGTGGAAGCAGTATAATCCATGGTCCAAAAGCTAATTGCATTGGCTCAGATTTCCCAAGAGGCAGAGAACTTCTGGGTTACCTGTTAGTGCTGCTGCGACCCTTTACCACACATACACACAGCTCTGTATGTGTTTTGGGTAGATAAGAATGAGTTACTATATCAGTATGCACTTATCTGTTGAGCACTGTATCCTGGCAATGAGGATAAATTAATATAAGCTTTTAGTCCTTCTGTTTTGTGAATGCAATTGTACTGTTTTGTGAATGCAACTGTACCAAGAATTCATGTCCCAGCATGGAGAGGATGCAGAACACGTTGTGTCTTATTCTTGCTTTGCCTTACCTGGTCTCTATGTAAGGGCCAAAGAGTACTCGCAACACGAGACGTGATGGCCCCACTGTAATGAAGGAGAAGCAGATCAGACTTGCAGCTGAGGACACTCGACAAATACTGCTCTTTAAAGGATCAGGACCAAATAATTTGCTCAATGTGCCTCTTGCAAACACTAAATATAGATCAGTGGTAATTTGGGGGTTGGTAGAGAAGTGGGCTCTGAAAAGTGACATTTCTTTTGGCCTCACAACTCTAATACATGGTGACGTAGGAGATGTATTGGTCTAGTTTAATTAAACATGCTGTGGGAGCTATGTGATGACTGGACCATTAACTCTTGTTATCTCTGTGTAGCAGAACTGTTTCAGGGCTAGATAGGTCTTATAATTTCTTCACATTCCTACTTCACTGCTCATCCAGTTTAGCATGGGGACAGAAACCAAGCATAAGAGATCCAGGGGAAGATGCCTGAAAGTCCACTCGCTGTGCTGAGATCCACTACAAGTTGCTTTTCCTCTTCCCTTAGCCCTTCCTAACGTCCTGTTTGCCTCAAACTGAAAAGCTCCTATTCCTAATTATGTAGGAACAAATCCCTTTAGTTCTCTGGCCCGCCACTCTCCTCCTGGGGTTGAGCTGCCTCTGATCCAAGGCCAACTCCAATTCAGCCCAGCGGCATAACCTTGGCTTATACTAAGTATACTGCTAGGTTGTGAGAGAGCTGAGAGAAAGCACGTAGCCTGAAGCCATGCAAGATAAGAAAGGTAAAACTGCAAACAGAGGTAAGACTGTTGAGATGGGGATAGGCAACAGTTCAAAGATTCGAGAGGAAAAATGTTGACATGAAAATACATAAAATCCTAAGAGGAAACAAAGGCCAGGAAGTGGCTAAGCTCAGTCACAATAAGGGTCAGTCCATTCCAGGGAGCAATGGAGACCGACCATTCCCCATCTGGCTGATGACTGCTTGTCCAGCAAAGACTCACTGTGTGTGGTGAGCCTATAAATGTCTAGTAGACCTCATCAGTCCTAGCCATTTGTTATGTCTGTTGGGAAACGGAGTCCCTTTGCAGGTGGCAAATGTTGTCTGATCAAACCTGGGAGTGCAATGGAGGAGGTTTACCCCCATGTTCATCTCCATTTTTCCCCTAAGCTCTCTTGTCGGAGCTACTTATTTGTCAAAAGCCTGCTTTCCTTCTTCAAATGCAGGATTTGGGTTCGAGCTGCAGACTTCGACTGTTCAGTTTCACTTAAGGGGAAATAAGGCATCATTTCACTTTCCTATGGCCTTTACCAGCCCCCTTCCTTGTTTCATGAGCTTCAGGTGTAATTCTGATGTAAGTATTTCTATTTAATATTAGTTAAAATGGTACTGGAAAATACTCAAGTTATAAGCTGGGTAATAGTGCCAAAACTGAGATGAAATAATGTTTTCTACTTCAATACGTATCCAAAGATTTCCCACCTTCATTTCCCACCTACATTTTTAAATGACACACTTACAGTGAAGCTGAAAACATTTACTAGGCTTTCACAATAGAGGAAACTTCATATTAATGCACTCAGCACTTTCTACTTAATATTTTTTCAGTCAACAACATATCATTTTTTTAATGTAAGTTTAGAAGTGAATGTCATTCAAGACAGTATTCCAGTGATCAGGAATGATCACAGATGTCAGGTTGTTGATGTGGATAAACATGAATATTACATACGTTTTAGGTACCTGAAGCAATTGAACCTGATTTTTAGATAATGTAACAGCCCAGTCAATCTTTAGTGGTGTAGGAAAAGCATGAAGAAGGGAACACATCTGATGTCAGTCCTATCACTTGTCTGCAAGTAATAAGTACGCACTTGTCACTTCACTTGCTGGGAGAAGGCATAATCCTTGCTTGTTAATGGATTAGTAAAGAGTGTCCCTTCTGCTTCACAGCCTCATTTATCTGTCAAAATGAGAATGCTGAGAGTAGATAGAAGCACAGCCTATGGAGTTGCTCTCATCCATCTTACTCCTTAATGAATGACCAGCAAAAAATACATACAAGAATCTCACAGTATTGTGTTCAAAATACTGTATCATTTACAAAAGTGCACCTGATAAGGTACAGAACATATTATAAATGACTGCTGAAAGAATGTGAATAGATGGGCCTGCAGCGATCTGTGATGGCATTCATCCTCCGCTTCTTTTAGTGATAAGTAGTGTATATAATCTGAATCCTTAAGAACATGATTTTTGGAGGCCATTGTCAGCAGTCCTGAAGAATCTGTGGAATTTAACAGCAATCTTGAAAAGTTCCTTTGGAAAGCACACCATTAAAGTTGAGCTAATAAGGATTTTCTCTAATTAAATCAGGATTATTTTGCCTTCATGGGAAGGCATCATCTGGTTATGTGAATATGGAATGAGGAATTTAAATGTTGCTGTACACAATCAGCTACAAGAAAGCTGCCAGTAGTATTTAAAGAAAAATACATAGGATAATAACTTGGTACTATTTATTGTGGAGACTTCATTCAAGACTGATAACTATCATTCACATTTCTAAGAGAAGAATTGAAATACAGCTTCTTTCTTTTTGAAATCAGTAGTTTTTAAAATTACTTTTAAAGTACCAAGGAGAAGCCTCCTTTATTTCAAAAATTTCTGATGTATTGCGTAGTCAGAAGGTTACAAATCTAGGTTATATATCAGGTTTTCTTAGATAATGACATCCTTCACAAAAACAAAAAGCTACAAACTCAACAACAACAAGAAAAAAGACCCCAAAACAAAAAAGCACAACAAAACCAAAGAGACAAAATGCCCAAACAAACCCTAAGCCCCAAACCTCACCAAACACACAGTGAGCTATCTTACAAACTTGATCCAAAACCTTCACTGAAGACAACAAAGACCTCCCAGTTTATGGTATTTCTACAGGGCTTTTGCAGACAGACCTGCTTTCTAAGTGCCTTTTCCAAAAACAGTTTAGCTACCTGGGATTATTGCTAATAAATCCACTAATAACACATTGACTGGGCTTCTGGCTTAGAGGAGACCTACACAAAACTTGAAGCCTGGTAAGCTTTGTGTTCATGGATATACATATAAAAGCATCTGACCTAACTCTGTAACACTTGAAACCAGGGTATTCCTGATATAAAACCACAGGTCTAATCTTGCTCCTGCTTTAAGGGGGGCAGCAATCCACCTACTCTGCAGAAGGTGTTGGTTATGAACTATATAACAGAACACAGGTGTTGATAGTCTTTAAAACCTTCCCACAGCTCCCACTACTGCCACTTTTTAAACTGTTGTACCTCTTGATTCTTATTTTCCATTATTATTTTCCAGTTTATCTTTCAGTGTGCAAAATACTCAAGATATTCTTGACATCTGTATTTCTACCTAGCATTTGAAGCAACAGATGCCTGGAGATGCCAACTAGAAAAGCCAACATTTCCATGTATAGCTGTTACACATGGAAGCTAGATTTTTTGGAGATTGCTGAGGTAAAGCTAATCAATACATCTTGAGCAGGTGTGTCTAATGATCAGCAGGCTGCTGGATGGGGGAAATATTTCTATGCATTAATGCTGGGTGAGGAATTATCTCTAGTTCTGCTAATTGAGAGAAGATAGAAATTATTTGAACTACTTTCACTTTCCACCCTTGCTAGGGTATACTGTGAGCTCAGCGCATACTGGAGAAATTGGTGAGCCTGCAACCTATGTTTACAAGTTATTGTGATAATTTTCATCAAAGTCTGTAGCTTCTGTGCAGGAAACTATTCAGTAATGCAGTTTTTCTAATTTTGGGGTTTGTTTTTGTTGTTGTTGGTTTTGTGGTTTTGTTTTTTTTTCTTTTTTGTCCTTTTTTCTATTATTTTTTCCTCCCTTGATGCTGAAAATAGTGGGTCCTCATTGCGAGTTGAGAGTTTCAACCACATGCTAGTATTAGGTTGGGATTATGTATGACTTTCTACCAGCACAGCCAATCAGTAGCATCCACAATTAATTGGTTTAGGCCCCTTTTTCTTTCACATCTAAAACCAGATCTATGAATATACTAATATATACCTTATAGTAACAACTGGTGTGAAGAACTCGGTTCTAGTTCTATGACTGTACCAGAAGACTGAAACTACTAAAACTTCTTAGTGGCTTTAAATTAAAATTAGAATATGATTTTCTCAAGCATTTTTGATGTTTGAAAAAAGTTGTCTAAACTTCTTATACAAAGGAAGGCAAGAAGAAAAAAAGCTGGATAATTTGGGTGCTAAATTTTTGAGTGTGAATGCTCAAAGATGGGTTGGAAGAATATTGTTCTTTGAAACTCTCTCTAGCCTTCTTCTGGGGAAAAATAAAAAAAAAAAAAAGAAACTCCTACAGGTATTTCACAGCATATAAAAGTTTCTAGGGAACTCCAATACAACTACATCAGTCCAAGTTGCTGAGATGAGACCTTAGGCATACTCACAGCTTTAAAAGAGACAAGGACCTCTGAGTTAAGAATGGTATATTAATCTATAGGAATTTATAGCTCTATCTCAGTTGGAAAAAAGTCTTGGCCAGTCTAAAAACAGAATCTTCATTTAGCTTTGACATTGTGTTATTCATGGTGTTCAATGAATAATTCAAATCAAGATTTTGATCAAGTCAGAGTATTCAGAAAGTCAACAATAATTATAGAACTCAATTGCTTCTACTAAATCTTCAAAAGTCACTGTGGCAATACCATATCAGGTGCTGACATAGGCAGCTACTTAATTGCTATCTCTAGTTAAATTCTGAGGCAACAGTTTGGTTTTTTTAGTAGGCAATTTCTTCTTTCTACAGGTATATGTAATAGCGCTGCTGCTGTGCTTTGGAACGTAAAATAGTTTTTAAATGGTAGGAAATCACTTTTTTTTTTTTCCTTTTAAATAGCATTTCAATTATCTTTAGCACAGTGAATATCAATACTATGTTTTAAAACAAACTAATTGTAGTTCTGAAAGTCTTTTACATGAAATTGGGAATTAACAAACAGCCCAGCTACAAGCAAGTGTCCAGAGACATTTTGTTCTAGTGACTACGTTGCAAATTTCCAAAAATTTAAAATGCTTCCTTAGTCATGGTTGGTGGAAATTCTGAAGGGGAATGTAAGCCGGCAGAAATCAGGTGTGGCGTATACAAGGAATAAAAAATATGTTTCATGGTGAATTCTGTGCATAATGAATGTGTGAAAATCAGACGCTGAGGAACACTGAGAGTCTGAGGGGACTGGTGATCAGGTTGGCAATAAAGTAGTCAGTTCCAGAGCAGCTGATTTTACTAAACTTGTAGGCTGTGTGGAAAACTTAGAATTAGGAACAAGAAGAATTTTCTAACTACAAACCAGTAGGTGGCAATGACTGACATCCTGAAGAGCACAGCAGAAGGATCCAATGTGACCAGGATGATTTGCTTCAGGTTATATCATGTTACTGTTGCCTCTCCTATGACAAGGGGTGCTGAAAAGACCATCTTGCTGTCTGAGGTTCCTCTAGCCTGTGTCTGCATACAGCTGTGACATGCTTCCACTTTGTCTCCCTCTCTTGGCCACAATTCGTATTTATATTAATGACAGAATCTATCTGGAACCAATATCAAGCTATTAAATCTGGTCAGCCCAGGCAGAATTGCTTTATCTATAGCACTGCTTTTACTCCTTTTGAGGATGCAGTACCATTTGGTGGTTTGGAGGTGAATATCTATGACTATCTGTAGATCAGCATTGTCTCCTTCGTCCAGGAGACAATGCTGGACATCTAGAAGGCAGGTATATTCTTCAAATTAATAAATGTAGTCTTACCTCTAGATTAATAAGTTTCATCCTTCAACTCAAGTCACTTTAGTTTTTGTCTTGGGAATTGTAAATGAAACAATGCGTAATTTGACAGATTATTGTTATGTTTCATTCTGGAAAATTTCCTTGTAGCTATGTTCTGCTGTCTGTCTGCCATTCTTGCTTGCTTGGCCTGTTTTTTACCATTAAATTGGGAAAATTAATGTGAGAAGTTTTTAACTTCCGTTCTTTGAGATAAATTTTGAAAATTGCTGGTTATCCTAAACCATATTTAGCATGGCTTTTTAAACCCTGAATGATGGCACTTTGAAAGCACAAGATGTACAAGAAACAACATTTCCACAAGTGTCTTTCTGGTGACAGTGTGCAGTGTCAGCATCTTAACTTCAAGAAGTCCCTGTTTCAAAAAGAGCTCAATAATTTTTGCAATGGCTTGTCAGCTCTATTTAGCCTTAAGAGTTTAAATTTCTCTGTCGATATATTAGTTCCCTGTTGATATATTATCACCTTATGAAGGGTCTTACTGTAATGTATTTAACACTTCAAATGATGACTGAAGACAGTGAAAGTTGGCGACAAATGACATTTTTCAGGATCTATATTGGAGAGAAAGGAGTAAGAGAAGAATGATTAAAACAGTTATTCTTGGGATGGCACTATATATACCAGCATGTGTATGTATAGACAGATAGATGCACGCACATGTTATATATATACTTCTTAGTATATTTATATTGTCATACAAGGAATCATTGGTTAAATATATGTAGAAGAAAGTGTGTTAAGCACATAAAAATAATACAATTTTGTGTTTTCAAATCAGCAGTGCATGTACCTTGTATTCTGTTCAACTCCAAGAACTTAGTATAATATTGAAATCTGTGATAATTTGAATGTTTGATGGGCTGATGAAGGAGTTTGAATTTAATCAAGCAACAGTATAAAAAGGGTTGGGTAACTTGGCTCTCAATTCATGTGGGCTGTTACTAATACCATCTTCTGATTCCTTTCCTCTCTGCCAATTGCACCAACAATTTGGCATGCATAGTAAGAAGTTATTATGGATTCTGCAGCAGCCTTCCTGTTGCATGGTACAGATAACACAAATCTTGTTAACAGTCTGACAAAATATAAATGGCTTCATAATAAACTGCCACCCTTTTAATATCTCAACAATTTCAGAAATGTTATCTGGCAACTGCAGGGGGCTAAAGTTATGCTTTCAGAAGACTGAATTTTAGCACCATATTTGTGTATATTGTTGTTGTATGTAACCCCCCCCCGAATGTTTTCTGTAGCACAAAGTAGTAATTAAACCTAATCTTCTGTATCAGACACAGGCATGTCCATCCATTTAGTTATGGTTATGTGGGGCATTTGGTAAAACACAGCTTTTAAAACTGATAATATTTTACTGTTTTTAGAGAAATCAGCAAAACTCCAACTGCTTCTAATTCTCCATACTTTCATGACTAAAGTGTTGAAATTATCTCATAATCTTATGCACACCTTGCCATTGCATCTCCTATTGTGAGGTACCCTCATCAGACAGGCCTGGATCCCCCCATGCACAAGCAGGGGGAGAGCTGCAGGCTGGGAAGCACACCCATGCTCTGGGCAGAAAGGGCAGGGAGTGTCTTGTGAAATGACCCACTCCACTGAGTGTTGAATAAAGGCTCTAGAGAGGAAAGGGAGGAAATCTGTACTGGGAGAGAAGACAAAACAGATTTTCGTTACTGTAGTAATATGTATTGTAGACTCTTTGTGTATGGTCATTTTCTGCCAGCTAGAGAGCTAAGGAGGAGCAGCTGGAGGTGAAAAGGACTAGAAAATGAAGCTGCAGGACAGGGAGACAGATACTGAGAAAAGGCATTTATAATTTGCTTCACCAGTTCCAGAAGGAGGAAAACAAGATTGGAGATATCAGCAAATGCTCAAAATCTGATTTATTTGGCTCCAAGTTATAAAGTGAAAAATATTCCCAAAGTACAAAACTGACTTTTCCTTATTAGTATCTTCTTATATGCATTCTAGCTTGTCCCTAGGAAGAAGGAATCTGAAGTCTTTACAATGGGAATGTTGGAATGAATGCTGATATAAGTTAGATGTTGCAGATGTCCTACTCCTTTTCAGCATCAGCATTCTTTCACCATGAAATGACATCTTTCAGCAGGTTACATCTCAAATTCTGTCATTTCTTCACTTGCATCCTTTAATGTTTTTAGTGTAATATAAACTTTAAGTATGGCAGAAGGTGACATTGTTGCTTTAAGTATTATTGTTCCTTAGGGAAAAAAAGGAAGGATAACAGAGCTTGTGATTTTATGGCAGATGAATGTTCTATGAATGTACGAAGTCTTGCTGCTGCATAGAAACTGCTTAAAAAATGAGATTGGCATTTTTAAAAAAAAAAAAAAAAGGGTCCTTAGGTATTTACCTTGAGCTTGTGTGGCTGCTTTTTGCATGCAGGCTACAGTTTTTTTCTGGTTTGGGCTAGATTCTGTGGCTTTAACTGGTGCAGTAATGCTTTATCTTGAATTGTCCCACTGGAGTCATCAGAGCTCTTCATGAGTTATTACTCATCTTAAGCAGGAGTGCCAGAATCTACTGACATTTTGGTTTTGGTATGTGACTGGCCATGTAATTTCCAGGCATTGTTTTGTAAAACGCATGATGGCAACTTTTAGAACATGAGAATAAGAATCAGCAAATAGCAATAAATAGCAAATTATTCTTGCTCTGAGTGAATACCCTTGTTTCTGAGTGCAGATTTTCATATGAAAAATAGCCCTTCAGCAAGCATTTGTGTGAACAAAAAGCCTGTTTATATGAATGCTCATAAATAAAAAATTATAAGAGTTGTAAACATGATTGAACTGAATAGTCACTTGGCATTCAAATGAGTGTCAGCAAACACTGAGCAAAGGGGAAAGTGCTCTGTGAGTTTTATTGCTCAGTGAATTTCTCAGCAAGCATAGAAGGTATTTCAGGGTAGGTTATGAGGACAGAGTACTCTGTCTTTGAGAAGTGTATGAAGCACTGTAGGCTTCAGACCTTGAGTAACTTGGACACTCCTATTCTCTTCTTGTACCACACGCTGGTAGAAGACTCACACTCACATCTGAAGTCATCAGCGGCGGCTAACCAGCTCCAGGAACTGGACACTAGTCAAGAGGGTTCTAACTATGCAAAATCTACAGGGGTTTTATCTAGTAGCTGGTTGACTTGTGTCCACTTCCATGCACCTGCACTACAACTTTGGAGCTGGTGCTGAGGAAATGCAATTGTAATGTCACTTTAGGAGATGACTTGATCAAAAGGTAATATTGTGTGGTTTGGTTCTTCTCTATGAAAGCAACATCTCTAGTAATTGTGTTGCCTTTAGATCAAAAGTGAGGTAGAATATCTCTGACTTTGTTTCCCGGGAAGCAAATACATTTCAGACCAGGGTGACAAATATTGTGCTGGAACTAAATGATGGTTTTGACTCTTAACAAAGAAACTTCATTTACTTTGCAAGCCCTGCTAGATGTGAAATCCTATGTGTTGAGCATGTAACACAAGCTTGTCAAACTTCTCAGAATTTCTTTGGTTTCAACAGACCATGGTTCTGCCTAGTTCTCCTGGGCTACATTGATAAGGGTGAACCAAAAGGCCAAAGGACAGTGACTCATCTGCCTACATGTCTAATTACTGGCACATTCTTTACCATAGTTCTGATCTAAGCAAATCAGAGGTCATCCAGCCATTAAACCTTTAACCTCAGTTCAAGTGCATTATTAATAAAGTCTGGGGATCAAATCCAGTAGGAAAATGTGAATGAATTGGATTTAGAGAAATATGTGAGCAAAGTCTATTTATCTCACGTTGCTTGTTTTCAAGGTCAGAGGATAGATAATCCTAAGTGCTATTTTTTAATTAAAATAAAGTAAAAAAAAGTAAAACAACCTTTACAAATAGTCCCTAAGCACTTCTTTTCTTGCTGGTTCACTTCCCAGATTCTACCTGCCAGAGTTCACACAGATTATTCTGACTGGTATCTGGCCAACAGCAGTCCCAGCGAGACAACAGGTGACTCCAAGACAAGCATGAAGCAATGGCCTCTGTCCCCAGCACTGTCCCCTGAACCAGTCTATAACAATAGACCTAACCATAGTGAAGACTGTGTAGTTCTGTGCCTTTGCTATGCAATTCTGCTAAACACCATTTGTGAATAGAGATGGAATCAGCTCAGAACAGACAAAAATGTGCCATTTTTAAGGAGGTGGTTGGGGTTTATTCATCTTTAGGCTAACTCCTGCAGGCACAGAAGCACCGTAAGGAGAAGAAGAAGCCAATATCATTAGTGAGTTTTATGCTAGAATTTATACTAGATGAACTTGAAGTTTAATTTGTTGGAAAAAATTTTTATTAAAAATATTTGTCAATGCTTTGCAAAAGGAAATGACCCTCTGTTATTTTTCTTCATCTCTTAGTGGGTGAACAAAAATCTTCAATTTTCAGTAAAAAAACCCCTGTGTATATGCAAAATAACTATCTGGTGATGATTTTCATCCAGCACATAAACTATGTGCATCCTGCAAGTATTGCAGAATGCGAGATTAAAATGTCAGTTGTGTTGTGAGTAAGCAAGTAACGATACTACTTTGCTTTACCAATAAATTCAAACAGTCTTGGAGATTGACCTGTTTACTCAAGGTGCTGAGAGAAAATATGGCCCAAGAGTTTTTCTTTATCTCTTCCAGCAACAGTTACATATTAACTACTCCACAGTCAGCAATGACAAATGAAAGAACCCTACCTGCAAATTAATCTCTTCATGTGGCTTTTTACTGAGCTGGCTGATTCTGGGAGCACTTTGAGGAGTCTTTAGTACAGCCTGTAAATGTATCAGCCTTGGCGATGCCCATGCATTTGCAGGCATGGGTAAGGTTTTCCTCAGAAAGGTGCAGGAGTTATCTTCATCTGCTGAGATCCACAAGGGCAGATGAAGCATGTGGTGGTGGGCGGGCAGGAGTAGCTTGAGCGATGGGAGGGCAAGCCTTTGGGATCATTTTGGTGAGCAGATTATACTTGGTGTCCCTGGGAAAAGCTGCCTTGCAACTTGTGGCTTCTACTGTCTGAGCAACAATCAGGAAATTTGGCATCCTGTCCATGTCTTCATCCCCATGTATATGTAGTGACTTTCCTGTTGTGTTCAGCATCTGGTCCACACCTCCCTCTCCCTGTCCAAATCCCCAGGTTTTGACTATATTTAAAAAAACCAAAACTTGTCCTGTTTAGGGAAGAAACGCAGTTTCTGTAACATTCTAGATGCTAATGAGGAAAACATATAATTAATTCATCAGGGGTATTCTATTACAAAATTACTAACTATGTGAACAGGTATTTTTGTAGATAGAGAGAGTGTGAATTTTTAGGTAAATTGAAGTTGTGACTAAATAATTCCAGCCCAATTTACGTCTTAATGAGATGACTCCAATCCAGTTTTAGTTCCCTAGAGTCTAGGTTCCCACTAAAAATGCAAGCAGAAAGAATCACCTTCTGAGGTTACTTACGCCTCCACTTTTTAAGAAGCCTGTGTAATTTCATTTAGACACAAATCTCACTCTGTCATAACTAGCCTCTTGGACTAGAAAGATTTGCAAGTGTAGGTGTTTTTTCCAACTACTGAGTAGTGTTTTATTTTAATATTTATAATATTATAAAATTATATTTTTTGCAGATTACTGTCTTGCATAATTTATCTCTTGACCTCTAGGTCAACAAAAAGGCATTTGTGCATGCACATTCAGATGAGGTCCTAGAAAAAATGAAACCTAGACTAAAACTGCTTGCTACAATTTATTGCTACTGCTGAATATGTCCTGAGAATATGAATGCCATAACTTGAAAGCAGTTGTCTGAGACCTGTTGTGCTTAGTCACTTTTGCTATTTAAGTAACTAGTACTATTACATGGGAAAATAAGCCCATGGAAAACAGTTTCTTCCAAACCAGTATTCAGCATGTGGTTGACATCACTAAGCCAATGATCTAGAATATGACAGCTATTAAATGAGAAAACACTTAGTTTTCCTATAAAGATGTGTCTTGCTCTGCATTAGTAGGCCCTGAGCAAAACTGTGAAACCAGGGGTAATGTACAGATTTTATTTGATATGTGAAAATGCGGAGAATAGTCTGTTTTCTGATCAAAGTTGCAAAGGCAGCTTTAAATATCCATCTCAAAGAAAGAAAATACTGCATGGGCATCTTGTAACTAGTTCAAAAACTGTGAATTAAGTCCCAGTATTTAAAATTAAATATTTCCTAGATTCAAATTACTGATACCAGATTTTCATTTAGAATAGCAGGGAAAAAGACCCAATCAGCAAATGCACTCAAATTGTCTTTTGGCTAAGTTATCTAGTCACAGTAATAAAACAGGATCCTGCTTTCCTGACATGAAATTATACTGCATCATGAATCATTCATCATTAAAACAAATCAGGCATTGGATAAAAGTTAAACTTCATGCTGAGCTTTAATGGAGGAGGAGTACTCAAAACCAATTCCCCTTAAATTGCCCTTCTGTTAGACACATTAAAGTAATTCTTGCACTTGTGCAGACATGATAGATCATGTTGCCTGCAAATGTTTGGGGTTTTCAGTAGAAAGTCTGAGGTTTAAAGCTCTTCATCCTTAGCTTTCTACACAATTCAACCTTGTTTTACAAACTTCTAATATTTTTATAAATAAATCAGATGGAAACTCTTTAGAAAGCTGTCAGTATTATTCCAGTATTTTTATGGATTTAGCCTTCAAGCTAATGTGTAATGTAAACAAATACCTTATTGGTAGTGATTTATCTTTGTTGTGATAAAACACTCTCGAGGTCTTGCCTGAAGGCACTTCAGCTCCACTGAGCTTCTAGAGACACAGGAAAGAGCTGGAGAAAGGTTAGAGCAGGTTGAATGTGTCTGTGGTAAATAAACCTATCAAAATACTGCTCTCAATGGTCACAAGCTTATTCTGTAATGGAAACTAAATGGGATTTTGTCAGGAAAAATATACAAGTAGTGCTGATATTAAATTATTGAAAAATTGCAGGGAAAAAAAATCCCAGGCAAGATAATATATTTTTAAGCCCCTTTTGGCTGCAAAGGAAACAAATGACAAAGATTGCAGCCATGGGACCTGGCAAATTTTTTCCTGCTTCCACTGAATTTGGTAGCAAACTCCACTGGTCTAGTGGGAACATGACTTAATTCCTGGATATTGGATCTTTGTGCTGGAACTCGGTTTGCTTCATAAAACATTGCTGGTGATTAGATAAGTACTGAGGTTGACTATTGATCTAAAGCCAAGCTAATTGCTGGCAGTCATACTGACAACTCGATTTTCTGCAGCAGAGTTTAAGGACTAAGCCTTCTGATAGCATGCTTTCCTTTTTGTGATGATTTAAGTACAGTTGTAGCCAAGTGGGGTCTTCATATACAGTGATCTTCTGTGTGCAGCAATTCTAGGGAATTGGCAATGTGCTACTCCTGCTTCATGGGCTGTATCATTGGCACGTCCTTCTGTGTAATAGTTGCAAAAATAACGAAGCTTTATTAGCTAAACATAATCACAGTTCACTATCTTAAACTCTGTCTCAGATTCTTGGCTGTATCTCAGCAACACAGAAAAAGCCCAAGAGGAGTCTCTGGACCACTTTTATTTGTTTCTGTGCTGGCAAGAACTAGTCTTGCCCATTTTTTTTGGCCATGGCAGTGTTATTTTTCCCATATGCAGTTTTCTAGTTATGTTCTCTTCTTGGCTACAGGCACACAGAAGGCAAATATGAATCCAGGCTTCCAAGCTTACTTCTTTGTGGAAAAATGCAATAGACGAGATAACACTAACCAGTATGTGCAGGGCCAGGATAAAGAAGGAGTGCTCTAGCCAGGCTTCAGCATGTCAAAAGAGTATGCACAGTAGCAGAGAGAGGTTGGAGTTTTCCCATGAACTAGTGCTGTCAGCTACCTGGGGCAGTTGAGGTTTACAGCCAGAAATCTGGGCTGCAGTCACTTATTTGGCCTCCTGAAGAGCTAAGAGTGAGACAAAGCTAACCTGCCGGTCAGCAAGACTCCTGGGGAGGTGGTGTGGGTGGGGGTGTCCCTTGCCTTGGCTGCTCACTGTGTTTACCTGAGCTGGTGCTCAGGCTTACCCTGTCCCAGATCTGACTTTTCCCTTCTGGTGACTGCTTGGCATCATTCCCAATTCCGTGATACAGTCTGGGATGAGCATTAAGCACAAGAAATTATCAGGAATCTATTGCTGGGCTCATCCGCAACATGATAAGCATTGAAATAGCAGTAGTGACTTGATACCCAAAAGAAACACATAGCTTTTGAAGAAACTTGAGATTACCCTGTTGGAAAGAAATACTCTTTTCATGAATGCACCAGAGGGAAATTTTAGCTTTTCATAAGGCAGATAACTTCCCAAACCTCCAAGTAGTATTGCCAATGGTATTGAGGGCAAAGGAGAAAAATATGCGCTTTTATTTATAAGTCTCTTACGCATACACTACTGCATTGAAATATTTTATCTTCCCGGTTAAACTGTATCAGTAAAATACTTCTGATGTGATAAATACTAACATTCATTCAAAAGGGAATTAGTAACCCTAAAAAGAGTATTTTCAATAGATTTTCAGTCTGCAGACCTGACTACTACAGACAGAAAGTCCTCTTAGAATGGGAAAGCTACTCCTTATAAAGAAATATGTGTAATTTTTCTGCATTACCTATTTGACTAGCATGGTCTACCTCATTAAAATTCTCACAGAGTCCATAGCAAAGAATTAAAAATATGCAGAGTTATTAGCATGGTTATATTAAATTGCAGCCATTTTCCATTTTGTTTGTATTGAATGTTTTATTAATTGCAATGTTACCATTAATTTTCTGTGTTGCAGCCAGTTTGTACAGCGTGCTTTTTCTCCATCAAGTGGAATTTGGGAATGTTATTCTGTATTGTTTGACATGAGCATAGCTGTAAAAGCATAAATGTTTGATACAGCTCTGCTGGGAAATATATTTCTACTTAGCTGTTTCTTCAAAGTTATAATGGAAGAGCAATTCCCTCTTAAGTTATTCTTTTTTTGTCACAAACAGCCAACATAAGCTTGCGTTACCACTCCATTAACAGATGGTTATAAGGATTAGCTAGGTTGCTCTGGTTGGTTGTTGTTTTTTTTACTCTAACCTACTTTTCCCTGCTTAGACCTGATTGGTATCACTTACATTTTGTTGCAAATAGAACCCTTACTTGCCTACCTGCAGGCCTTGTCTAGAAGCAAAGGAAAGGCTGATTTGGAAGTGATTTGAAATGAGGCATTAAGGTGAATTAATCTGGGCTTTCTAGAGAAAGCCTTGCTTTTTTATGAAGAATTGTCCAAAATCCAGGCCCTCAGCCCAACATAGGGTGATAGCAAAATGCACCTGATGTGCTGTGGGCAGGGTAAGCATGGAAGGCCTGGAGCAGGTGGCAGCACAGGCTGAAGGTTCATCATGGGAAGTTAAAAAACTCAGTGCCCCGTTGAGAAGAGCAACAGAGGAAAACAAAGCACTTTCCTTCTGCATGAGCAATTGGAAAGCCAAGAGCCAGCA
This sequence comes from Psittacus erithacus, assembly GCA_009867235.2. Lineage (NCBI taxonomy): Eukaryota > Metazoa > Chordata > Aves > Psittaciformes > Psittacidae > Psittacus > Psittacus erithacus. The sequence continues at coordinate 18,722 of WYDI02006470.1, forward strand.
GCTTGTGTGACAGCTGGTGCTGCTAGCTGTCCTGGAGGGCAATGCTGGTCTCCTCCTCTCCTTCCTCCTGCTCTGGACTAAGGTCTAATTAACCCAGAAAAAAAGAGCTCTGAGCAACAGTCTGAAAAACATCCCAAGACCCAAATGTTCAGATAATTTTATTGTAAGTGGCTAAATTAAAACAGAGGGCCAATATTCTTACAGTTTGGGATGTTTGATACTATGTGGTCTTTGCTGGAAGCATTGATGATGCGCTTGCTCTGAACAGTTAAAATAAGAAACCAAAATGTTGCTCTCCTTGTCAGTGTCCATGGTTAAATTAGTTGCTTGCTTTCACTTTTTCTCCACTGATGTCCTTGGTTGGTTTTGGTATAACTGTTTGAAATAGTTAATCTGGCTGTGCATGTTAAAATTACAACCACAAGTGAAAACAAGAAAATAAAATATATTTTGCAAGAAAGCAAAAAGAATAAAGCTCCAATACCTTGGTACTCTCCTTTGTAACTGCATATACTATTTTCTCAAAAAGTACACATTTAAGCAAAGTGAAAAGAAGAACTTGCTAGTTATAACCCTCATTTTTACTATTCTAAGAGGTCAAGGATATTTCTAAAAGAAATCTTTCCATTAATCATTTTCATTTAAAATATCTGGTTTGAGGTATGTGCTCTATTACAATTGGATACATGTTCATAGTGCAAGTATGGCGCAGAGGGGCACAGAAGGAGGAGAGCGAATGCATCTTCCAACATAATCAAGAAACAAAGTATTCTTGATATTGTTAAAAAGTGAAAACAAAACTCACTTTTACTGAGGCATAATAATTTCCAAATTGGTTTGCTTTAGAATGGCTAAATCTTCCCAAAGGGAAATATAGTATTGATGATGCTAAGGCTCAAATAATCAGAACACCCTTGACTTTATTATACTCAAGTCAGTTGGGTTTCCATCATTATGTCTAAGTCTTCCCACATATAGAAAAGGAGGGAAAGCATCATATCTGCCAAAACTATTTACTGGGGCCTATAGCAATAACTATTTTTGTGCTGGTTTTTGAAGTTAGGATTGGGGCTTTACCCCAAACTAAACTGATTATAGAAGCTTAATGGTTTATATATATCTTTATAGGACCAAGGCCTTTTACTTTCATAAAAACTTCAAGGCGGCATTGGGTAACTTCCATGAAGATCAACAAAAGCAAATTGTAAACTAAGGATGTTCTTTGTTTAGTTTTCCTAGTTAACTTAAAGTTTCACAGTCTTTTGTTGTATGACTGCAGTCATATAAAAATGTTATAGTTAACATTTCACTTGAGAAAGAAATATCTACAGATCATTCATGGACTTCTTACAAGTTCTGAGGAAGTGTTCGCAACTGAAAGAACCTGCTTTCCTAGGACAGGAGGGCATACCTTAGGGATTTACTGACTAGCTTGCGAAGGGTGTTGAAATCCTGACGGTAGTTAGATGACCTAGAATTGACCAAGAATAACAGACCTTACCAGAAAAGAAGGAGGCAGAGAAAATTTGCTCCATTTGCTTCCTCTGTGTTTGAGCTCAGTCAGGAGTTTCCAGCTAAGGCAAACTCATCTCCCGTCTTGTTTGCCTGACATCCTGAATATTGGAATGTGGAGGGGTTTTTTCATGGTTTGAGGAAGTTGCCTTTGAACATCAGCAAACTCTCCTGGGACTTTTGGCACTTTGGGATTGTCACTGACATAGGATCCTGATTTTGTGTCCCCTGAACAAGCAAAAGTCTGCTTCCCTTAACATTAAAGTGTTTGTTTTAATACTGATCTTCCTTGCCAGGACTACTCCACCATCACATGCATAGTCACTGCAGCCAACATTGCCACTGACTGTTGCTTCCTTGACCAGTTCTTCGTTTGCAGACTGCCTCCTTTTTTTAGCCTGCTATGCACCTGTGTTGGAAAATCTCCAGTGCACACTAGAAATACCCAGGATTCCTTGCAGTCAACAAAATTTTAGTGTGGTTACATGCTGCCAGAAGCACTAAAGCTGGCAGTTGGAATACTTCTATTAAAACAAAGAAAAATGGCCTTGTCCATTTGTTCTTGATTTGGTTACCTGTAGCAGATGCTCATGAAGATGTTTTGTTTGTTGACCTCCTGAATCAGATGATCTTTACTCATTGACTATGGACATTCATGTCACCCATCCCATAGTACAATTCAGCATCTGAGCCACTCTTTCACAGAGAGTATACTCGTACTGCTTGTCTTCCCTGACTGGTCTTCCTGAAAAGTCTCTTTCCATCTATCACAGCACTCCAGTTTTCTGCTGTCTAACACTGTATCTCTGAATTTGCATTTATGTCACTGCTCTACATCTGCATACAGGTGTTTGATTTCTGTAATGTTAGCATTTGTGAACAGGCATATGAGATGGGTTCCCGACCATCTTGTTTGTACTTGTGGTTGTACTCCCCCTTCTCGTCCCGTCTGCTCTTTCACCTAATCACCTCTTGCTCTGTTATCTGTAGACTTTAATCTCCATCTCACAATAGCGCCAGAAGAAGCTGTTGATTAGGGCTGAATTTATCCATTTGGGGTTTTTTTGTGATATTTGAACTGACAGGTAATTTTACGCGGGGGACTGGGGCATTATTTTGAAGTATCAAACTGAAACCTGGGGAGAAAAAGCTATGATTTAATCTGAAGAAGGTCAAGAAATTTGGAAAACCTGACCAAAAGATGGCAAAATAATTGTATCACAGCACATTTTTTTTCTGCAGACTGGAACAGAAGCAGAAATTTCAGTCTCCTATTCATAGAATCATAGAATAGTTAGGATTGGAAAGGACCTTAAGATCATCCAGTTCCAACCCCCCTGCCATGGGCAGGAACACCTCACACTAAACCATGCCACCCAAGGCTCTGTCCAGCCTGGCCTTGAACACTGCCAGGGCTGGAGCATTCACAACTTCCCTGGGCAACTCATTCCAATGCCTCATCGCCCTTACGGTAAAGAACTTCTTCCTTATATCCAATCTAAACTTCCCCTGCTTAAGTTTTAACCCATTATCCCTTGTCCTATCACTATAGTCCCTAATGAAGAGTCCCTCCCCAGCATCCTTATAGGCTCCCTTCAGATACTGGAAGGCTGCTATGAGGTCTCCACACAGCCTTCTCTTCTCCAGGCTGAACAGCTCCAGCTTTCTCAGCCTATCTTTGTATGGGAGGTGCTCCAGTCCCCTGATCATCCTCGTGGCCCTCCTCTGGACCTGTTCCAATTGCTCCATATCCTTTTTATGTTGAGGACCCCAGAACTGTACACAACACTTCAAGTGAGTATATTCCCTTAACTTCAGAAAAAAACCTTGCTATTTCTGCTATTAATAAAATGTTTGTCATCCCCCAGAGTTCTGGTTCATATGCAAACTGTAAAACAGGTATTGCAGTGAGTTACTTATCATGTATCCCTTGGCTTAAATGAGGGAAGCATGTGCGGTGGTTCTGAGTTTAATCTGCTGATAATACGTACGTGTCAGCATGAGGCCACATGATGGAGTTAAAGCCATGTTCTCTTTGCGGACTTCTGCATCCAATAGCTGCAAGAAGCTGCAACCCTCTTTGCATAGCTGTCCTGGCAAATGCAGTCTGGTAACTGTTTAGCATAGATGATCACTATGGAGACGTTATGGATTGATGATGATGACGATTATTAATTAAAATCAAAACTCACAAACACTGCCCTCCCACTTTTGGCTCACTTGGATAGATCTGTATGCAGAACCTGTGAAAAGATGAAATTTAGCACTTCCTTGTCTCAAACAAATGTAAAATCAGAAATATTTTGGTTTGAATCAAGCAACTGAATTCCAAATTCACATTGATATGAATTTTGCTTTAAAAAGACGAAGCTGTAGAAGTAAAGACAACAACAGGTTGTGCTTCAACTCTCCTCTGGCAAACTTAATGGTCTCCCCTGCAGGACAGCCCTGAGCACTTTGGGTGATGGGAAAGCAATGAGCAGTTCTGCTCTTTCCTTCTGAGGGGATCCAAACTATCCCCTACTATAACGCAGTTAAGGGCTTTAAGCACACGCCTGTAGTTTCAGGTTGAATTAATAGTTAAATGTTTCTTAAGTGGAATATAAATAATAGATTCTCGCAGACATGCATGTATCTCCAACTTTGAGATTTAAGCCTTTTCTGTTGCTCATTTCCAATCTCTTTTATTTCAGGAACACTAGGATGGAAGAAAGATATCTGGTTGTGTTCATTGTGTATTATAAATGAATAATTAATTGCAAATAAAACCAGCTTGGATAAATCTTACATTCAAATATTAATTTAACTCATCAAGACTCCCAGCAGGACTTACAGAGAAACTTCCTGAAAAGTTACAACTTCAGTCTGAAGGGAAAAAAGCCTCCATCTTTTAAAAGTGCTGGAAGAGAGCAGATAAGAAGAAGTATGGAGAGAAAAGGACAAAGAAGATTAAAAGGAGTTCCGAACACATGTACCTGCAAAACATTTTTCCATAAAAGTATGTGAAATTCAGGTTTGAAGCTTCGCTCCATGAAATTTCGCAGCTGCTTACTGTTGCTTAAAGTGTTTTTGTAGGAGTGATAATTCGTTCATCATCACAAGATCCCCACGAATTCTTAGTAAAATAATGGAAGGCAACAAAATTTCTGCAAATCTGTACTTCTAGATAATTGTCCCTATGCGAGCTGTTTGATCATTTTGATTATACTCTTAGAACTATTCTTCTAGCATTGAACACATACCTTTATAAGATTGTATGAAACTTTAGTGTGCCCTGGAATTATATTTTTTTCCAGGCTTCACTGCCTTTGATCAAAAAATCAGCAACATACATCCAGAAATCCTACTATTTTTCCAAAGGAAAATGGAGTCCCAGCTCTTCTGAAAGCATTTTGAAAGAAACTTTCACATACAAAAATTATACTACTTATATTATTTACTTTAATTTATAATAAAGATTACTGTAGTTCCTGATAGATTTTTCCATTTTTAATACAGTGCTATTAGTACACCCCAGACACCTTATAAAGAATTTGAAGGAGATTCTACAGTCTTTATGGGAGGGCTGAACTGAGCAAGTAAACAGATCTCTCCCATTTTAAACTCTGCAGTTCTACCTATATCTATACATGTACATGTGTTTGTGTGTAACCATATGTATATAGTATATGCAGTCTCATGTATATGTAGTCAAACTTTCTCACACTTAGTTTAATCACAA